>JAXGGA010014789.1:0-31063 GCA_038373865.1 Uloborus plumipes | reverse complement strand
AACCCTTAATGTAGCGCCCCCTTTTTGGGGACGGTCCAAAAAAGGGTTAAATTTTCCCCCCAAAAATTGAAAAATTTAAACCAAAAAATAGTGTTCAATGAGAAACCTTGGTATTGTTTAATTCGTTATTTTTAAAAAGATTCCCGGCAAATACCCCAATTGAAAGTCGTTCTGTAGCAGTTTTAATATGATCTTTGTCAAAAAATGTTTATCTTTTTAACAATCCCAAGAAAAAAAGCAAAGGGTTTTAAAAAGTGTTTCCCCATTTCTTTTTCTTTTTATGCAAAATTATGATTTCTTTTTCTTCTTAAAAAAGTTTTTTTTAAATTTTTTATATCGTAGGCAAAAAAAAATTGAGTTAAACGAGTTTTTTACTTTGGGGTTTATTTTAATTTTTGAGGGACGATTTTTTTTTCCTTTAAATAAACAATTTTTTTTTTTCCCACAATTTTTTTTTTTATTTTTTTTCCCTTCCATTAAACACCCATTTGTAACCAGTATACAAAAATTATTTTTAAAAAAAAAAAATGTCAGGCTTTAAATTGGGTTTTTAAAATTTACTGTGTACCGCTTAAAAGGTGACTCTGCCAAAGTTGAAAATGCCCGGGAATTTCGTCAAAAAAGTTGTTTTTTTTTAAATTTTCATTTTTGAAAAGAACGACTTCTGGGTTTCCCAAAAAATGTTTACTTTTACAAATACAAATAAAAAATGTGAAAACCCAAAGCAACGGGTTTCGGGGCCCCCAAGGGGCTGGTCCCTAGCCCAAATTTAGTTTCCCAATGAAGATCAATGGCCCTCTTAAAAAACCTATCTACTCCCTTGCTCCTTCCCGGGCCTCTTCCGGAAAACTTTTCCCAAGTTCCCATTTCTCTGCAAAAAATAGAAATTTTTCCAAAATTTCCAGGTTACCCTGGTTTTTTAAAAGCTTAAAAACAATGACCCCTTGCCCTGCTTTCCTTTTAAAAAAATTTAAACCCTATTATCTTTTTTTGAAAAAATTTAAACAACGAATCTTGCCCCCTCTGGTTCTTTTTGGGCCTCAAAGGGATTAAAAATTAAGCTTTCTAAGTCTCGAATTATAGTTAATTTAGAAAGTCCATTCACTAACCTTGAAAGCCCCCTTTGTTCCCCTTTTCCCAAATTTTTGACAATTAGAAAAAAAAGTACGCAAAATTTAAAAAAACCGGAAGTGAGTTTCCCCAAAAAGCCCCGGGAAAAGTCAGCGGGAAAACGTCAAAATGAATGAAAAAACAATTTTAAATTTTTGGCTGGGGTTTTTTCATTTTTTTTGATAAAATGGGCTAAAAAAATAACTTTTAATATAAAAAAGATTAAAATGTTCCCAATCATTTATTTTATTTTTTTGAAAGGGAAAAAATTTGTACAGAGTGGAAAACAAATTTTTTTTGTTTCTTTTTGGGTTTTCCCAAATTCTTTTTACTGCTCTTTATATCTGTTTTAAATTTTTTTTTTACTTTGCACTCTTCCCTTGTTTTGTGAAAATTATTTTATTTTTTTTTTTAAAGCTTTTATCGTTTTTTTTAGGGGAAAAAAAGCTAGATCCTGTAGAAGGAAAGTCAAAAAAGAAAAACCCTTCATGGCAAATCGTTATCCCAAAACCTGAAAACACAAAAATTGGGGGCCATACAAAGTGCTAGTACTTCTAAGCTATGTGATGTTAAAGCTGTGTTGCTTTAAATTTTTTATGAATTCAATTTTCAAAAAAAATTTGGGAAAGGGGAATAGAATATTTGATTTTTCCCCTTTTGGGTTTATCCCTGATTCAAATTTTAAATGCTCCCCTACCTTTTTTTGATAGGGTTTGAATCGGGTCAGAAGATTCCGGGTTTTTGGAAATTTAAATTTCCAATTTCTGGGCCACATGCAAAGTTGTGGTTTTGTAAAGGGTTCTCCCCCAACATAAAAAAACTGGGAAACAAAAATATTTTAAACCCATTTGCTTGTACGGGGGAATGCAAACCCATTGGAAAAGGATATACGGCGGGCAAAAAATTTTTTTTTTAAACGATAAAACTTCCCTTTCCCTGTCAAAACCCTGCTTTTTAACAAAATGAAGAAAAACTTTTGTCAGCGGTGATTTTGCGGTAAGAAAAAATTTGCAAAAATTTTTCCAAAAAAAAGTGAAAGAAGTGAAAAAAAGTAGATTTTGGGGGGGTTTCCGTGGACGGCACGGGGAAATGTCGGGGCCCAAACACATCTTGAATGGCTGTGTTTCTGAAAATTGCGGGATACTGGAAAATTTCTCGACATTAAAATGCTTTTCCCCCAATACTCCCTTTTCTTGCCAAACCCAAAAGCGAAAAAGGGAAAATTTATGTGAAAAATCACTGGGGTTTCTTTCTGGCAGTATGGAATTTGGGTCGGTTTTCCCAAAGAATTTTTCAGGGGACCCTTTAAAGAAAACCCCGTTTCTAAAAATAGTGCATTTTTTGGGGAGGGGAGTTTGGTAAAGCTTTTTTTTTGAAGTGAAGGACCCCTTACAGAAAAGATTCGGTGCAAAAGCTAGGTGCATTGGACAGGGTGCAAAAAGCTTGGGAAACAGACTCCGAAAAATTAAAAAAAAACCCAAAAAAAGGGTTAGGCGGCAAAGGGGAAAATTTTTAAAACCGACAAATTCAAATTTACCCCTCTGCCCGAATTACTACGGAATTGTTTTTCGTAGCAACAAAGGAAAAATTTTCCCCGGGGCCCTGCAATCTGCAGTTATTGTCATTCTTTCATTGTTTCTCCGCAAGACTAATCCCCTGCATGGGAAAGTGCCCCAAAAAAAGCAGCAGTTGGTGCAAATACCAAAGAGCCAAAAAAAAATGGTTTGGAAACCCCTTTTCCCGGGTATATCTCCGGGATTACCCAAACCCTTTTTGTAAAAAAATTAAAAAAACCGGTGTCATGAGCCTCTGTGACCAAAAACTTTAGAAAGATGTTTTTCATGGTTTTAAATCAGAATTTCAAACGAAAGCTTCAACAAATTTTTTTATGGAGTTGTTGCCAAAAACGTGTGGTTTTTTTGAACTTAAAACTTTGCAAACCCTTTGGGGGTATCTATCCGTTTTGCTCTTTAACTCTGGCTTTCTAGGACTAAAAATGTATTTGAAAATATAGGGTTTTCACAATTTTAAGCAGTTACCCTAAAAAAATTAAATTTTGAATTTTATGAATTTTTGAGTTTTTTAACAATCAAAAAGCTTTCTCCGTTGCCAAACTACAAAAATGCCCCCAAAGGAGGACGAGCTCGGGCAAAAAAACAAAAGGTTTTTAGAAAAAAAACGAAAAAAGCGGGGTTTCCCGGGCTTAAAAATTGTGGCGAATTTTTAAAGGTTTAAAAGTGTTTATGCTTTTGTATTATTTAAAAATATTTTTACAAAAATTCCTAAATTTCTCGTATGTTAGAAAAATCCCCCCTTTTTTTTTTTTGTAAAACATTTAAAGGGGAAAAAAAATTTAAAATTTTATATTTATGTGAAAAAATTATTTTTCTGTTTTTTTTTTCTTATTATGAATGTTCTCTTCATTTAGCACTATGGGAAAACTATTAAAAAAACCCCGTTTTTTAGAAAATTTCCCTCGGCTTTCCAAAAAAATCAAAAATTTAAAAATTTTTTTTTGCAAAAAATCTGTAACTTGATTTAAAAAATGAGTCATAAAAATGAAAAAATTTTAAAAAAAAGGGGAAAACTAAGGGAAAATATGGTGCAAAATGTTTTACAAAACTTTTGTGAAAAGTTTTTAAGTTTATAAATTTTGTATAAATTACTTGTTTTTTATGAATTTAAAACTTTGATTGCATTTTCTGGAAAAAATATATTTTTCCTCATTTTGATTCCCCGCTAGCAGTCCTTACTCAAAAATTGTAGGGAAAATTTTTTCCCTGAAATTCGGGGGGATAGTGTTAATTTAACTAGGGACCTTTCACCGAAATAAGCAAATTTACCCATTAAAGATTTACCGATTAATCGGCTAATGACCCCAATTTGGCCCTTAATCGGTAGAGCCGATTTTTAAAGATTTTGAATTTTTATTTTTTAAAAACTATAAAATTTTACCCCTCCCTGTTTTTTCCAATTTTTTTGCAATTCCGATTTTAGAAATGGCAACTTATTTAAATTTTGAAAAGAAGATTTGTTTTTCTTCATTTTCCCAAATTTTTTTAAAATAAATAATTTCAAAATTTTAGAAATTTCTTTGAAAACCCAAATTTTCATATTTTTTTTGAATAAAAATTTTTATTAAAAGTCTAGACATTTAAAATTAAAATTTTTTAAAAAAAAGGGGGAAACTTTTGGTGAACACTTTAATTTAGGAGGATGTTCTTAATTCAAATTTTAATTTTTTAGATATAAGTTTCTTTTTATATCAAGTCTTTATTCTTTGAAATTAGGGGGTGATCTAAAAGCATTAAAAAGCCCAAATAGAAAAATAAACGGGGGCACAGAAAAAATTCTGCAACCCTTATCAAAATGTTTTGTTTTTATTTAAAAAAAAAGGAAAAAATTAAATTATTAAATCATTTGTATCAAAAAGAGAGGGGCAAATTTTTTTTATTTTTATTTTATTATTGTTAATTTTCTATTTTTGTATTTCTTCTTTGAAATTTCTTTTTTTTTATTTTCTTTCACTACATTTGTATAAAAAGGTTTTACTTGTGCCCTTTCTAAAAATTTTTTTATTTCTTATTCATAAATTTATCTATCGTAGGTTTTTGTTCAGCATCCCCAAGTATTTTTTTTTTAAAAATTGATGATTTTAAATGAAATGAGAAATTTATTTTTTTTCGAATTTCAATTAAAAATTTCAGGAATTTAAAAAAACGGTTTTCTTTTAATATTCCAATCCCGTTTTACGCCTTGTTTGAAATATTTTTTTTGTTTTCACTCGATTTTACTTTTATACTGCCCTGTTATTCCCCCAAAATTTTCATTTATTTATGTTTATTTCAAATGTTTATCATAGATTCTTGGAGAAAGTTTTAGTTGAAAAGTAATATTTAAAAAAAAATTTTTTTTGCCCATTATTAATAAACGGTAGGGTGGGATTAAGGCCGATTTAAACGGTATTGGATTAAAACGGTTTTCATCCCTATTATGAAAACCCTATGTACTTTTTTTTCTTTTCTAGAAACTTAATTCCCCGGTTTAAAAAAATTTTGGGAAAGTACTTTTTTGTGTTAACACAAAAAAAATTTTTAAAAAATACGGCAAAAATTTTTCCCCTTTTTTGCCTAATTTAGGCCCTATTTCAAGAATTTTTAAAATTTTTTAAAAAAATTTTTGTTCCAAATTTTAGGGTAATGGTCAAGTAAGTATGCAGTTTAAAAAATTTTGTTTTTATTTGGTTTTGGAAATTTTGTCAGTGGTTACCACGTTTAAAAATTGATTTTCACTCAATTTTCCCCCAAAAATTTTTAAAAAATTCTTGATATATTTTTCAAATTTTTTTTTTTAACATCATTTGATGATACCTCGATTTTAAGCTGACCAATTCCACATGTATTTATCAAAATTATTATTTTTTTAAAAAAAAGTTCATCGAACGTAGGCAGTCACCTTAATCGGGTAACGGATAAACGAATACCCCGCTTATACGAATAACACATTCCGGAACCGTGCTATAGATGCAATGTTAAAGGTCCCCCTTTAAACAAATACCCCGCTTAATCAAGTAATATTTCTTGAAACCGACAGTATTTATTTAAGCGGAGCCGACAGTATATGTTTTTTTTCATACATTATTCAAAAAGTTAATTCCGTTTTTTAACGCAAATTTGTGCTGTTCTTTTTTTTAGCTACCATTTTTTAAAATTTGGCTACCATTTTCTGGAGCTTTAGTAGCCATTGGCTACCAATTAAGAATTTGAGTTTTAAGGTATACCACCCAGGTTTTTTCGAGCGGGTTCAATGGAAAAACCCGCTATGTTGGTAAAGTGGGTTTTCTCAAAATTTATTGCACATTGAAAACATCTTTAAGAAACTAACTCAAACTAAATATTACAAAAATTTTGATCCATACTAAGCCTAAAACTTGGTATTGATCAATTTAGTTACAATATTTAGTTTGTTATAATGTTAAGTCTTAATCAGTACCTGGTACAGAAATTGTTATCATCCTTTCCTCAGTTTATTAGGTGTTAAAAATAAAACTACACATGAATTTCACTTTTTTTAAAAAATACTTAAATGATAAAAAAAAGCAATAATTATTTATTTCAATCTATAAATTCAATTCAGTATCAATTTAAAATACAATATCAATTTAAAGAATTCAATATTACAAAGCTTTTTCCAAATTTGTCGAAGAAGTTTTTTAGAAGGGCAAAGCATGGGTGCAAGTTTGGCCATGCTTCCAAGACGGAAAATAGTTCAGACCCCCCCCCCCCTATGCGTACTCAAGCGGGGAAAAAACAAATACTTATTGATTTTACTGTGTCAAAACTGGGGGCTTAGTACTCATTTTATTTTTAGTAGTAAGATCATAGTTTTAATTATATTCAAGCAAAAATGGGGGGGGGGGGGGGGTTTCAAAATTTGAGTTCTAAAAACCTCATTTTAGACGATCTTTGGTGATATCAGAATAAGGTGTGGCTTATCTAAAGATTAGGCGAATGTAAGTACTCTACCCGCGCAGTTTTTAAAATTGAAATTTTAGACGATCTCCGATAATGTTAGAAAAAGAAGGTTATGAAGTAGCAACCTCGGAAGTTTCTCTAGATCACAGTAACAAAAATTATAGTACATATTTGATAATGTCAGGGAAATGGAGTGTTCAGTTACTTTCCCACTCCTTAAAATTGCAGTTTTAAACTTTTTAGTGCTGTTATGAGAGAGGAGATTCGAAGGCACTCGCCCAATTTTTTTTCAGAAATGATGTCTTAAAAAGCGATTGCAGGATATATCTGGTAACGTTAGGGAAAGGAACGTATCCTCAGGTATTTGAAAAAAGGTCCAAAATCAAAATACATTAGTTTTCGATAATATTAGAGTGAGGGTTTTATTTAATTATTTTTTTAGGGATCAGATCCTCGAAATTTGCTCAAATTTAATTGAAAAAGCACAAAATTAAGAATGATAGAAAAGAATGAATGCAAAGGGTTGATTTAAATATTATACACGCAAATATGACATTTAACTAACTATGATCACCAAAATTTTGGTTTAAAAATGATGAAAAAAAGTTATGAGATTTGCTAACTCACAATTCCCGACTAATGCATAATTTTGCTGCCTAAATTCCTAAATTTTGATTGCCATCTGAAATATCTGATACATTTTTAGGGGGGGGGAGGTATTTATGCTCCAGCTAAACTCAACTTGGATGCAGCTGCATTGAAATTCCCGAAGGGGCGTGGCAAAATGACGATCGTGCAAGTCTTCTGTTGTGGAATATGAAACATAAGATAAGTGAAAAATTATGGCAAGCACAAAATTAGAGATATTCATGTGGTAGAATCACACAGAAAACCAAAGTGGGAGACTATTACTGAGGCGGATGCAATCTGATTTCGAAATGCGTAAAAAATCGAGACTGATGGTAAAGGCATGAAAAACAACCCAAATGTTAACTTTATGCCAAACCTGTAAACATTGACAAGTTTAAGGGTGTCTTAGAGAAATCTGATTTTATGTTTCGTTTATTTTTGTCTTTGGAAAAAAAACTGAAGGAATGAGATTTGTTTTTTCTCCGTCCCGATGTCAGTCTCGGTGATTTCATCAAGACAGAAATCCGTCCTAAGACGGAAGGTCTTGCACCCATGGGGCAAAGTAACCTCTTTTCCGGGCCACCTGATTCTATGATATGTAAAAGTAGGTGTACAATGTTCGAATAGATAACGATAAAATGATTCTTGAAAAAAACCCAAAAAGAGCCTGGGTTTTTGATCATAAGCCCAGGCAGGCTGGGTTTTTTCAAATCCTGCTAGGCGCTGAGGTATACAATATACCAACAGCCCGGTTACGATATCCAGAGACTAATTTCCGTCTTGTTGCTGGCTCATCAGGCTAAAACGTCAAAAACAAGGCTGGAGGATATGGCATCTCATTGAAGTTGAGAGTTCGAACTAACTGGCAGCGAAAATGAATGTAGCACACAAGCAAAGTCCAGGGCAATGGTGCGGATCAACTGCCTGATTTGAGGGTAAAACTTTGGTATTAAGTAATAAATAACGGCTCTTAAGCATACTGCATGTAGTTCTGCCTTAGCCATGGCTTAAGGGTGGTAACTTTATTCATAATGCTCAAGCTCTGACTTCACTTGACAAGTTAAACTGCACCATTGCCACAGACCCTTGCTTGCGTGCTAAATTTATTTTAACTACCAATTTGTTGGTGCTCTTGGCTTCAAAAATATAAAGTTAAATGTAAGCAAAACGCCAAAACTATGAGACCAGCTGGATTTCTAATTTGTCATAATTAATAAATGTCAATTTTATATAAAACAAGCTGATGCCTCACAATCAACAAAATCAAGACATGTTGTGGATAAAAAAAAAAAAAAATCTTTACAGAAAATGTCAAAACTATTGTTAAGCTTTAAAAATTTTCTGTGAACAACATTCGGGATTTCATCTATACTATCTAGGTCTGCTTAGATGTAAAATCATTAATCTTTCAAAGCTGGGCCAATGACTCCCCCCCCCCTAATCAACATTTGTGACAGGCTGAGTGGACCAAAGGTAGGCCCAGTACAATGAAAACTAATCATAAGTAGTTTGAAGGTATTCAAAGACAACCAAATACCTAAATAATAATACTTTGCTTGCTGCATAATTAGACAACATGTGCGCTTGTGATTTTTCGCATCTCTTTTCTGGATTTACCTATTGATCTACTGCCGGTCAGAACTTGAGATCAAGGTGTAGAAGACCAATGCCTCCCCACCACACCACCCAGCCAAACTGGAAAAGTAAGGTTGTTTATTAATTACATGGCTAATTAAATCAACAAACCTCATTATAAAATTGTCCTTCCTACTGTAGTTCTAGCAATATATAGGACTCGAAAAGTGCATATATGCTTGCTGTCTGTTCCACAGTCAAGATAGTTGTGCCAATTATTAGTACTTTAATATCCTGAAAAGAAAGAAAAAATGAAATCATAAACATTTTAGAATTTTGTTAAAATGTATGGTAGTTGGATAACTTTTATTCAACATTTACAATGATTTTCTTTTTGTATTAACAAGTGCCAAAACAATTTTTTTGAAGTGGAAATGCATAAAAGGATGACATTGAAAAAAAAAAATAGTGTTACTTTTAGTCCAAATCTAATATATATGTGTTCTTCTTCCTACATGTCATAAGGTTTAGAAGAGTCTGCTTTCAAAAATAAAATTGGCATTTAAATTCTTGAATAAGTAACCAATTTAGTACAGATTATCTTATTTAGTAAAACATGAATGCAGACAGTTATTTTAATATTGTAATAAAATAGAACAAATATAAAGCAAAAACAAAACAAATAGATAACACGAGATAAATATGTTAAGTTCATGCGAGAACTTAACAGTTTCAGATATATAAACAGTTTCAGAATAATTTAAAGCTTAAAAAATTACTTCTGCATAGAAATTTTAATCAAAGAAAACATTTTCATGTAATTATAGTTTATACTGTCATTTTATGTATCAATCATTCACATGCAAAAAGATGCTGCAACTAACTTTCATTATTTCCAAAACGCATCTATTAATTTTGAAAAAAAAAACCTTTAAATATTATTTGTCGTTGTTTTTGGACGTTAGATCCATAGTAAAAACATAGTTGAAACAATTACTAGAGCGGGAGTTAGGATGGTTTCACAAATTGAACATGGCATAGAAATTGATAAAGAAGAAAAGTGCTTTACAGCTCAGAAGTTGCACAAAAAAGAAATATAAATACTCAAAAACAGGGAAAAAAAAACACAATAAATAAAGTAACAATAACAATTCTAATAATGAAGACACTTACAACATTTCGGCGTTATGTGTAGCGAGCTTCAATCGACAATCAACATGACGCTAAAACAAAGTGAAAGATTCGATAAAAATTAAAACTATTCTATGGAAATCGGTCTCATGTGTCAACCATGCGGCCAAATAGTTCGTTTCTTAGTTATTTCAATTCGTTCCTTCAAAAAGGTACGAAAAAAGTTAATTTATTTTGTTTTTCCAGTGCAGCACTCAATCAGCCTCACTCTGAATAATGCATTAATTTTTTTTTACTACAAAATAATTCGTTTAAATTTTTTCCATTATTTCCTACATTTGGCAATGCATCCCATCTTTCAAGTTTTAATTCTTGTATTTTTTAATTATTTTTATTCTAAAATTTTACTTCTTAGCAGAGTATTCACATTAGTAAAGATGAGAGAAACAAAGATTCAGTTTAAAATGCATTGAGTGTTGTGCCAAAAAATTGGTGGCATGCAAAGAATACATATAATAGAAGTGAACCACAAAGAAAATAAAATTAATTCATGGCATGTACACAAGAAAATAAGCAGCCAGATATTGTTATTAAAAATTATTGTCAATTGTCTGATTTCATGAATGTAAAATTTAACCTAGTGAAAAAGGACCTTAAAAACAAAAAAGTGTGTACAAATGTCACACACGTTATCATGGAATCGCCTAATAATTGGAATGTGAACCTGTCATTAAAAAAAATTAATGCGCACCTGAAAGATTCTGGCGTTGCAAGAGTCCAAATTGCACATAGAAGCACCTTATCTACTCGCAAACTTGGTCTCCCACCGCAATTCGATTCCATTAGTGGGGCCATTTCATTGAGCAAAAGTTCAAACGTGGACGGTTTCATTCTGAAATGTTCACTAAAAGTTCTGTCCGTGTAATAAGGAACTACATTTTCAACGTAATATTTTATTCGCACAGTTTCGATTAATTTCTTCTTTTTCCTTTCATTCAAAAGGAGAATTCGGAAATCAATTTCTTCATCATTATCGTCAAAAAACATATCCTCCGCAAAAGCAATATGATTTGCAACTGGCATCACTGGGCGCGGAAACTAAGTGGGAGACTTGAGTATTTAAAGCTTCTTCTCTTCATTACTATTGAAACCTAGTTGTTCGACCTTAAAACCATTAAACTGATGTTTCAAATACTTTACATGCATCTAGAGTCCTCATATAGGACTCTACATGCATCAGAGAGAATATAAAACTATGTTAATTGTTAAAATTGAATCTCAAAAGTAAAAATTAAAACAGTTTAAAGAGTTGGTTTCGGACGTTAGCACAAAAATAGTAAAATTGGTTTATCAGTTAAAAATTTCTGAATGTCTGTGAATTGGCAATTCAAAAGCATATTCATGAATAAAGCATATTTTACAGTTTTAAATTATATTACTGAGAATATAATTAATTTGAAGATATTTTTAACTTAGTGTCGGACGTAAATTTTCGGTGTCGGATGTAAACTGTTCACATTGTTCTATCAACAAATCGAATGACTTTGCTATGGGCTACTAGCAATACCCCTTAAGTCCTGTCTTAAGCAAGGCCGTAGCCAGTGGGGGGGGGGGTCAGGGGGTCAGAACCCCCCCCCCCCGAAATTTTCAAACCTCAAAAGTTTTTTAAAAAATATTCAACTAATAAAAAAAAAAAAGATTTCAAGGTTTGATGGCCGGAGGTCCCCCCCCCCCTCTCGAAGTTGTGACGGGTCTGAGGTTTTTGATGATATAAATAAAAATTAGAATAATAAAAATTAAAATAATCGTTTGAATAAACTTGAATAGTTCTGCTCCCTTTTTCGCCAAAGGAGTTTTTTTTCTATCTTTTCAACTTTCAACTTAAATTATTCCGTCTCTCCTGCTGGTCTATAATCTTTAACGGAATAACAAAATTTCTTTTATCATGGAGATTCTTTTATCATGGAAAAAGAAAGAAGATCCTCTCCTTTACGCCATAAAACAAGTGTGTGGTCCCCTTTTGGGCTTACTGTGAACAAATTAGCAAAAAGTATACGAACTTTGAAAACTTCTATCTCTTAACATATTGATCACAGTAATAACAGATACAGATGTTTAAATCAGTTACTGCTATTATCAATGTGTTTCGGCGATGTTTGAGTGGACTGTAAATGTGATTATGAATAAGACTAATTTGCTATAAAAAAACCTTTATACACTATTTACATAATAACTGCAATATCATTTTCTATGATGCTAACAATATAGCTATTCCATAATAATAATAGTAGTAGTACTAAGGCCTATACCCTAATTCCCGCAAATAATGCTCCTATGCAGGAGCTCTACGAGAATGCAACCATTTTGCACGAAGACTAAACTAAAACTATAAAGTGAAATAACAGCGGTTAAAGTTCTGACGAGTCGAGTTGCTCTGCACGAGCTCGCAGACACTCACGCAATCATTAGCGCTAGAATCCAAGGCGGAACTAGAATCATGACGTAACATACCGGCCCCCGTTGAGATGACTCAACATGCAATGAGATTACAATACTAAATAAACAAAAAGCTACAATAATATAAAGTATGATACATCATAATAATACAATTAGATTTTTTTTTTAATAATTAGTCGTTTCCTTCAATGGGAAGGGGACAAACTTTGGAAATGGATCTGGTTACCACACCTGATGGTGTTTTAATTTCTAGAACTCTAACTTTTCCATCAGAACCAGCAATAATTTTAAGGACTCGACCTAGAGACCATTTACATGGGGGTAAATTGTCTTCTTTAATGATCACCATAGTTCCTTCTTTAAGATTTTTCTTTTCAACGAACCATTTATTTCGTTGTTGAAGATGGTTCAGATAGTCGTGCTGCCATCTTTTCCATAGATTTTGTGACATTTTAGTGATTTTTTGCCAACTAGATAGCTTGTTCTCACTAATATGGTTTAAATCTGGTTCAGTTATTGAAGTGATTGGACGTCCTATCAAAAAATGAGCTGGAGTTAAGACGTCAATTTCGTTTGGGTCCGATGACAATGGGAGCAAAGGGCGAGAATTCAAAATCCCTTCTATTTGAATGATTAAGGTCCAAAATTCTTCCAAAGTTAAGGGGGAACTAGCTAAGGATCTTTTGAGGTGGTACTTAAAAGATTTCACCCCAGCTTCCCATAATCCTCCGCTCACCCAACTTGGGTGAGCGGGGAGGGATGAATTTCCAGTCAACAGCCTCAGAAGCCAAATACTCACTCAGAGTGGCATCCGGGTTATTAACAAGGGCATGTAATTTTTTAAGTTCAGTATTTGCACCTACGAAAGTGGATCCATTGTCGGTTAGAATTGTCGAACTTTTACCTCTACGAGCAAAGAATCTTTTCAGAGTAGCTATGAAGGATTCTGATTTTAAATCAGTTACTATATCTAAATGGATGGCCTTGGTGGCCAGACATACAAACAATGCAACAAAAATCTTATTGAGAATTCCCTTTCTTTGATGTTTGTATTTAATGGAGAAAGGACCACAGAAATCAATTCCACACCGCATAAAGGGTGGACTAGGATTGACTCTTTCTGAGGGTAAATTTCCCATTATTTGATCGATTCCTCTCGGTTTATTTCTAAAGCAGACTACGCACTTGTAAACTATTTTACGAGCTAGAGACCTTACATTAATTATCCAATAGTTTTGTCGGACATGATGCAACAATGCTTGTGGTCCAACATGAAAAAACTTCTTGTGAAAATGCTCCAATATTATTTCACTCAATTTGTGGTCATGTGGCAACAAGATTGGATGTTTTTTCTCATAGCTTAGACAAGAATTTTCTAGACGACCTCCTACTCTAAGTATACCTTCAGGATCGACAAAAGGGTTTAAATGCTTTAATTTACTATTACCTGAGAGAGTCCTCTGGTTTTGAAGACCTTTGATATCTTCAGCAAAACAAATAGACTGTACCTGTTTAATCAAATAGGTTTCACCACACTTTAACTCCGCTGCTGTGAGGTGTCCTGACCGCTTGCTGTTTAAATTTCGACAATTGTAAACAAATCTAAAAATAAAACTACAAACTCTAATTAGTTTCATAAAATCATTACTAAGAGAAAAAAGACTAGAATTAAAGTCATTAGGTGTTGGTGAAGCAGCTAATTTTGCAAGTACACACAGGCTTAAAGTATCTTTAGCTGAAGCATCAGCAGAAGTCTCTTTCATTTCTCCTAATATAATTCCTTGGTCTTCTGATGAAAGAAGAGGGTCGGAAGGCTCAGGAAAACTATTTGGGCGAGAGAGAAAGTCCGGGCCATGCCACCAAAGGGAATTGTTCACCAAGTCTGTAGCATCTAAGCCGCGCGAAATCAAATCACTTGGATTTTCACTAGAGGAAACGTGGTGCCAATGAAAATTCTGCGTATTGTGCTGAATTTTAACCACACGATTGCACACAAATGTCTTAAGCTTCCAGGGTGGAGTTTCTATCCATGCTAAGGCTATCTTTGAATCCGTATACAAGCAGTGGCGGATCTAGCCGATCGTTTTTTTGGGGGGGGGGGGGGGGGGGGGCCATTCTGAGCTTCCTACGCAGTCAGACTTCCTACTAAGTCAGAACTGTTTTTCAAAATGTGGAAGAACACATTTTGAAAAACAGTTCTGACTTAGTTAACGATATAAATGCTATTCCTTATTTTTCTGCAGTTTGGCGTCCATTTGTATAAATTATAATTGTTAGCCTTTTGGCTTTTCGTGTTGCTAATCTTTACATTTCAATTTTTTGCTCACATTTTTTGATTAATTTAAAATTTTATTTCATTTTATTTCATTCTGTTTTCTTTCTGCTGTTTTTCGGTATATATTTTTTCCCTATTTGCAAATTTATTGCTAATTTATTCATAAGTGGTTTCATTTTTTGACAATGTTTATGATCTATGAGATCTTTTGGAAATTTATTTCTTAACGGTTTTTTCTTGATGGTTTCATGTAATAAATTTCGGCTCTAAGCATTGTCTTGTTTGTTTTGTTAATATCCAGTTCTTGCTATTTATACTGTCTTTTGTTCGAAAGTGTTGCTTTTATCGGATGACTCTTCATCCTAAAGCTCACACCTCTTGCATTGAAAAAGAGGCTCCTTGTAGCCTCGAAACACGTGTCTGCGGTTTACCTGCATATTTGTGCATCTCTAACGTTGGAATAAACTTCACATACTGAAGAATAGTTTTAGAAAAACACGAAAAAATAGTTTCTCACAAAAATTGTTTTTGCTGGAAATTCTATGAACAATCTAAAAAGAAGAACGAAAAAGCAAATAGAAAAGTGGGAAAAATTTGTTTATATTAGCTTTCTATTAGCCACTGAAAAGATCGAGAATATTTACTAATTGTAAGTGCAAATAATTACAAAACAAAATCAAAACTTACCTTCGGTGTACTACGATGCATTTTTAATAACTGTGAAACCTCTCCTAATGATCAACTATACTGTTCTTGAATTCCGTCTTATCAACATAAAATTAGCAAAATGAACTACAAAAGAGCTACAAAACTACTTGAAATAACGCGGTCAATAAATGAAGGGCACCATTCATAGACAAAAACCCAACTAAAGAGGTGCTTAAAAGCAACAGAATCACGTTTTCTTTTTCTGAGGTTTTGACGACTCTGATTGAAGAAAGAGTTAGCAAAAGTCCCTCCAAGCCCTCATGAAAGAAAATCAGTTACACAAGGGTGCGCATCTCACAATCTCCCCCCCCCCCTAGACAGGGCCGTCGGCAAAGGGGAGTGTGGGGGGGTGCTACACCCCCTCACTTTTCTGAAGAAAGGGGCCGCCGATTTTATTTTATTATTAAAATGAAATTTTAGAAAAATATTTCAGGACTTTAAATGAAATTTAAAAGAGAAGCGGAATAATTTAAACATTATTAAGAATATCAGTAAACCTGATTTTTTAAAAATGTCCTGTATTTTCCGCGGCCCCAATTATTACTTATGAATAATAAATAATTGGGGCCGCAAAAAATAGTTAAGATTCCTTCACAGCAATATTCGTTGCGAAAAATACGAATTTTCTCGTTCAGGGGGTCATGTAAACGGGAAACTATAGGTCGCCCTGCCCAGTTTGGAAAAAAAAAGTACTGTATAAATATGTGCGAGAGCTTTAAAAGATACGCGAACCTCTGTAACTAAAATTAGTTAAATTAATAAAACATAAATCAAATTATATATACATAATTCAACAAGATCGATGCAATATTAAAAAAAAAGAATATATGCAGAGGGCCGCCAAATTTTATATTTTAAATAAATTTAAATTGAAGAAAATTACACAAAATACCATTATTGAAAGATAGTGCAATGTTTAAACTGAAGATAATTAAAAAGAAAATTTATCACTTTTCACTTTGTGTTGGGACTGAACGAATTTTTTTATGTAGTAAATTTGAAGAAATAATAATAATAATAATAAAAGTTTATTATACTGAAATAAAAAAAGGGGGGGGGAGAATTAAATGCGGTTGCCCTCTCTGCGGCACATTGAAGAGGCTCTTTCAACCTCCTCAGACCATCAAAATGAAAATCGCATATATTGGTGAATATTGTGCACACGGCCACACGGTATGGGCCCTGCTCCACATCAGCGGAAAACTTGACCGAAACCGAAGGCAAAAACCGAAAATCCGGGTACTTTCCATAGGAACACCATTTAATCCATTTTACGTTTCTGCTTTACGTTGGCGTTTTCCGCTGATGTGGAAAACAGCACAGTAAAATACAATACAATTATTAATTTGTGGGGGGGGGGGCATGGCCCCCATGCCCCCCCCTAGATCCGCCCCTGTATACAAGTAGATATTTCCAATGTTCAGTTTTAAAGCTTTCAATACTCTGACGACTAACTTGCTCAACAAGAGACATGCTGAAAGCTCTAGTCTGGGTATAGTTAAGGTTTTCAATGGGGCAACTTGAGATTTGCTACTTATTAAGTGGCATGAAGTTTGGGAAGCAGATGAAGATTGGATGTAGACAGTTGCTCCAAAGGCAATAGATGAGGCATCTGCAAATCCATGCAGTTGCATTGTTGTGCATATGTTGTGCACAAGGGATCAACATGTAACGACTTATGGTCAGAGTTTCTAAATATTTTAAAGAGCTAATAAAACGTATCTATGAGTTTGCTATAAAATCCGGAACAGGGTCGTTCCAGTCCAATTTTAGCTTCCACAGCTCTTGCATGAAGGTTTTAGCTCTTGTGATAACGGGTCCAATAAGTCCAAGAGGGTCAAAGAGTCGAGCGATATCCGATAGAATAGTCCTTTTAGTTAATGTTTTTTGCAACTCATTTTTTACCTTGAATGTGAATACATCCGGAGTAGGTCTCCAAGTCACTCCTAGGGCTTTAGTTTCATTTTCCAAGAAAGAATGATTTTCTGAAGATCCGTCATTAACACAATTAAGTAATTGGGGATCATTTGCTTTCCATTTATGTAAATGCATTCCTGCAGAATTCAAAACTTCTATTAGTTGGCATTGGAGTTCTTGCGCAGCTTCAAGATTTTCTGCACCACTTATGACGTCATCCATGTAACAATCATTCATAAGAACTTCAGATGCTTTGCTATATTTTCCCATTTCTTCGAACGCCAATTGCTTCAAAGCTCTAATAGCTAAAAAAGGAGCACAGGATGTCCCGTAAGTAACTGTGTTTAGTTCATAGGTTTCTATTAGACTGTTAACATCGGACTTCCATAAAATTCTTAATAAATTTCTTTGTTCTGGATTAATCAGTATTTGTCTGTACATCTTTTCGATGTCAGCGAGGAAAACATATCTATGCTTTCTAAAGCGTATCATAATTTCGTACAAGTCTTCTTTGATTTGTCCTTTGAGAAGAATATCATTTAATGATTATCCATTTGTCGTAGGGCTTGACGCATTAAATACTACGCGTAGCTTAGTTGTAGGGTTTTCGGGACGACACACCCCATGATGTGGAAGATAGTAACAACCAATTTCTTTGTCTACCTTTACTTTTGTCATGTGACCAAGAGTTTCGTACTCATTGATAAAATTACAATACAGTTCTCGCATTAGAGGAGTTTTTTCCAGACGCCTCCACAATTGCTATAATCGTTTCTCAGCAATTACTTTCGAATCCCCTAAACCAGTCGGGTTTTCTTTTAGGGGCATCGTAACTACAAATCTTCCCGTGTGGTCTCGGTTATACGTCTCTAGAAAATGGTTTTCGCATATTTTTTCTTCGTCACTCAGAGGAATAGATTCTTCCTCAACACTTTCAATTTTCCAAAATTTTTGAAGATTTTCTTCGAGTTCATCAGTTTGCTTAATTAAACCACAAAATTTCTGCAAGCATTTATTCTCTAAGGAGCCAGAAACTATGTAACCAAAAACGGTGTTTTGGAATATCAAATTAGAAATTTTATGTTTCTCAAACTTTAAGATTTCGAAGAAAATTTCAGCTCCAATAAGAACATCTATTTTTGCCGATTTTTCAAAATTAGGATCGGCTAGTTCTATATCTTGCGGTAATTCTAAATCGGTTTTATCAATATCGTTTGAAGGAACCCAAGTGGTTATTTAACAGATAAACAATGAGCTAGCCGATTTGTAATTAGATTCAACTGACTTCCGTTGTCCAATATACCTCGTGCGGGAATTCTAATGCCGTTTAAATCTTCTATATAAATAATCGAAGTTGCTAATAACACCCTATTAGCATTTTTTTCCAATAGACAGATCTCACTACATAAGGATTGCGAAACTTCAGGAGATAAATTACTCATTCCGGGCTCACTTGAAGAAAAAGGAACATCTGTTTTACTTAATCGCCTGTCGCTTTCTCCAGCTAATTTACTATTTCCATCTGGCGCCCATGCCTCTTTTCGATGCAGCAAACTGTTGTGCTTTTTGGAGCAAATTGAACATAAGAATTTTGATGTACATTGTGCTATTTTATGTTTCGGACTGAGACAATTTAAACAAAGATTAAGTTTCTTGGCAGTTAAATATCTATCATGTTCGCTTTGTTTTAAGAATTTGTTGCACTTCAAAATAGAATGGTTGGATAATTGACATAATGTACAGCTGGTCTTTCCTTCACCGGAATGATTCTCTACTATAAAATTCTTAAACTTTTGATTCTTTTCACCTGTAACATTATTCTTGGGTTTAACATTCAAATTACTGTGCAAATTTTCTAAAACTACGCACCTTTTTTGAAGAAATGTAATAAATTCGTTCCAATCGGGTAATTCTGTGGAAGTTAACGACAGTTCAAATTGTTTTGTAGTTTCTTTATCCAATTTTTTAAGAATTATATTAATTAACATAATTTCTGAAAACTGATTAAGCTCTAAACCTATTGTTTTGAGAGCGCGAATATGTTTCAAACATCCATCTACTATTGATCTAAGATTTCTAGTTGGGTCAGATGTTGGCATTTCCATTAATAATATTTCGTTCATATGACTATTCACAATGAAGCGTTTATTTTCAAACCGATCTTCTAATGCTTTTAAAAGTGAATAATAAGAGTCATCTGCACTAATAACATTTAATGCCGTATGGCTTAAAGTAGATTTCAAATAATATAATTTTTGTGTGTCATTTAAACTATCGTTCGAATCAATTATTGTTTTAAATTGTTCTTTGAACGTGTACCAATCTTGATAATTCCCAGAAAATTTTGGCAAAGGCATTTCAGGCAATTTAAATTTAGCATTTGAACTAAATGTTTTAAAATTATTCAAGTCATCTGGATTTTTAACAGCATTACAACTAGAATGAGAGAGTAAGATTTTTCGAATTCTTACCTCCAAACTTTCCGATAACTCTTCCATTTCTGTGAAGACTTCTAAATCTTTTTGCAAATCATCTTCATCAATTATCACTTCGAAATATTTTAATTTCAGTTCATCTAGATGAGATATAAGTTTCTCCAAGTTCTCCAACTTCACTTGGTATTCCAAGGCACTTTTTTCCTTATCATTCGCTAGGAATGCTGCAATCCTTGTTAGTTGAGCTTTGCATGCACCTCTTTGACGATTAAGAGTTACTAACTCCTTTTC
The DNA here is from genome assembly GCA_038373865.1 of Uloborus plumipes. Classification (NCBI taxonomy): domain Eukaryota; kingdom Metazoa; phylum Arthropoda; class Arachnida; order Araneae; family Uloboridae; genus Uloborus; species Uloborus plumipes. Next base: position 11,060 of record JAXGGA010014789.1, on the reverse strand, counting down.
TGCCATACTCCAGCTTCTAAAACTAATTCCAAATTAATATCAAAATAACTTTACCATACACCGGCTGACGTGACCAATGTTTCGGCGATGTAATTCCAAATTACTATCAAAATAACTTTACCATACACCGGCTGACGTGACCAATGTTTCGGCGATGTTTGAGTGGACTGTAAATGTGATTATGAATAAGACTAATTTGCTATAAAAAACCTTTATACACTATTTACATAATAACTGCAATATCATTTTCTATGATGCTAACAATATAGCTATTCCATAATAATAATAGTAGTAGTACTAGGGCCTATACTAGGGTGGAGCGAAAAAAATGAATTTTTGATTTTCGTAAACGGGTACCTTTCATTTACTGTGAATAAGGATAAGTAACAATTCTGTAAAATATTTCACTTTTGCGACGTCATCTTTAGTCTGCGCATTTGGCCTAAAGTTTTGAAATTTTAGATTTTTTTTAGATTTTTCAATTTTTTTAAAAAAAATATTGCAAATGATAAAACTAGTGACGGGTGGTTATTAAATGGAAGAAAAAGGTTTGAAATATACAAGAAATTTTTAAAAATCATTTCAGATTATAATTTCAGTCTGCGCATTAGGCCCAAAGTTCATCAAATTTTCAGAAATTTCCGATATTTTCAATATTAGCAGAAATTTTATAATTCAATATTTCCTCTCTATATTTACTAAAAGTGCCTTCAAAATATTTTCTTAATCATTCTGTTGTTTCTTTGAACTACTCAATTCTATGCTTGCTCATTGAAATTACGCAGGACTCACCACGAGGAAGTGGCCGCACTTTGGGTGCCACTCGCGCTCCCCTTGCTTCCAACCGATGAGAGCATACATTTACATTTCTTAGACAAGTCATAAACAATAAATTGTTTCTTTGAGTAGGAAATTGTTTGCATTGGTTTTGATTTATGCACTACAAAGACAGGAAAATAAAGGTGTAATACGGAAACTGGAAGAAAAACTTGGTAGACCTCTGTAATGGAACAGTTGCCAATTACATTTGAATGAACTTAATTTGCTGCATTTTTTACAAAAGCTAGATGGACCTACCAGTGGACCAAAGTGATTTTTGGGCCTGTTAGACGAAGCTAAACATGTTATACTTTCAAATCAATTCAATATGAACCTATAGAATTTGTCATTGATCAGATTGATTTTGACAATAAAAATGGTTCAAGTACTGAGCAACAGTAACTTCATGAGATGAGCAAGGTAGTTTTGTCTGGGAAAATATTTAAAAAAATGTGAAACAGAAGTCCAAGAAAGCTTTCCCTAGTCATAAGTTGACTACAGCAAACAATCTTTAGACTATAATTTTTAAAAGAGTTCATAACTTTCGCGGGTAAAAGTGTCCTTGCTCTTTTAGGATGAAGCACAGACGTTACTAATTTAGCTATGAATTCGTGTGAGATTTAAAGAAAAGCAGAAAATTGTTTTCACATTTATTCAAAACAATGTATACTTTGCACCCAAGAAATATGCTGTTATCAAATGTGTGTATGTTTGTTCCATATACAAATCCAGTTTTCGTCGGATTTTCAACAAACTTGGCACAGAGGTTCCCTGCTGCATTAGAAATCACATAGGCAGGGGTTTTGAAATTTAAAAAAAATCCAAAAAGCCCAAAATTCAAATTTTTTGTCTCATAATGGCCATTTTCTTATAATTTTGAATAGATAGAGTAATAGAGATAAGACTTTAAGCACACAAATTGATAAAATGTAACACATTTAAATAAGAGTATTTTCCTACAAAGATTACGATCAACAATGAATTATCCATTTTAGGTTCAACTATTTCTTTTTAGCATGAAATAAGTTTTTATATTCCCATGTGGATAGAATTCATTCAAATATTTTTTAGAGATATGTTGTATTAATAAGCACCCCGGCAACGCCGGGAAATAATCTGGTTAGTTCATAAGAGAGAGCATATAAAGAAACTTGTTTTAAATCGTATTATAAACGCTCAATCTAGAAAACAAACAAGCAAACAAGTAAGAACGCTTCAGATCCCAAAAAATAGACAAAAATATATTTTCATACATTACATACATAAATCAAAAGTCAATATGCATCGATATGATTTCTTGCCATGATGTGGAAATTACAAAGCTACCTTTTACAAGTAATTTAACAACACAATATTTACAAAGATTATGGAAGCTGAGAATTTAAATATGATTTCTGAATGCGCTCTTTTTAAACTGCCATTCAAGACTCAATCAGTTGAAAGAGCTGTCGAATAGGTCACAAAATCTCTTCAAAATTGGTATGTAATCACAGGAAAAGAAAAAGTTTAGTAAAAACGAGGATATCTGACAGAAATATTTGATCAATTTACGACACAAAGGAACAATTTAACTGTAAAAGACGTATCTAACAAATGTAAATACGTGCTTGCATTGGTTGGAAGGAAGGGTTCACGTGGGGACTAGAAGTGCGGTCACCTCCTCGTGGTGAGACCTGGGTAGTTCCACATGAGCTAGCGAAGAGTTGCAGGGTTCAAAGTAATAACAAAATGAATAAAAACAAGTTTGAAGACACTTAAAGTGAGTATTGAGAGGAAATACTGAGTTAAAAAATGTCGAAAATATCACAAATTTTGGGAAATTTGATGAACTTTGAGCGCAATGCACGAACTGAAATAATAATCTAAAATGGTTTTAAAAAATTCTTTGTATATTTCAAACCTTTTTCTTCCATTTAATAACCACCCGTCACTAGTTTTATCATTTACAATATTTTTAAAAAAAATTTGAAAAATCCAATAAAAATCAAAAATTTCAAAACTTTAGGCCAAATGCGCAGACTAAAGATGACGTCGCAAAAGTGAAATATTTTACAGAATTGTTACTTATCCTCATTCACAGTAAATGAAAGATACCCGTTTACGAAAATCAAAAATTCATTTTTTTCGCTCCACCCTAGCCTATACCCTAATTCCCGCAAATAATGCTCCTATGCAGGAGCTCTACGAGAATGCAACCATTTTGCACGAAGACTAAACTAAAACTATAAAGTGAAATAACAGCGGTTCAAGTTCTGACGAGTCGAGTTGCTCTGCACGAGCTCGCAGACACTCACGCAATCATTAGCGCTAGAATCCAAGGCGGAACTAGAATCATGACGTAACACAATGGAGAGGTGGTGAGTTAATGAAAATGCATTCTTTGTTTTCTGTGTGCGAAGTGTTTTGTACTATATTTCCCGACCCCTATAGCACATAGCAATTTATCGTCGCACTCCTTTATGTTCCTTCCTTCGGTCCCACGTCACCAAGTCGCAGAGAAGGAGGGCAGCACGGGGTAAACTCAATGGGTCAACACCCCAGGAGAGCGATCTAGAAAAGTAGTCCAGAGTATTGGGAACGGAAAGTAACTATAGAGGGCGCTACAAATAGGATAAACAAGACATCGCCTATGCTTTTCTAGCAGACGCTTTGCTTTTTAATTTGTTGATTTTACTATTATTTTGGCCCACTTTTCTCAGTGTACGATCGTTTCGCTTATATTTGTTACTGTTATTTCATTTTCAATGCATTGATCATTATTTAAAATGTTTTTTACTAAATTAACCGTATTTTTTAACATCGCCTGAGATAAGCTAGCACTAATGTTGCTTTTTCAAAATGCTGAAGTCCTTTTAAATATTTTCAATTTTAAATCTTTCTCGTTGCTGAATTATAGATGAATTAAATAAACGCAGATTAAAAACGATAGCAAAGATGCATTTAAACTTTAAATTATTGCTTAGAAAATTGGTTTCGTCTAAGCATGAATGAGAGTAGGAGGATCGTGAGTAGGATCGGAGCTCGGAGCATTTCCAACGCCTCCTAAATACTAAATGCCTGAAACTTCTCGATTTTTAGCACAGAGCAAGATTTCATTCTAGGTTCACGATACACTGCCATCTACCAGAGTTCTTCGAGAAAGAGAAATTAATGATTGGTTCATTTCTAAATTTAAATTTAAAAATCAACCAATCAAAAAATTTAACTCGAATATTGTTTGGATCCATCGCCAATAGCTCAAAAATGCCCTTGGTTCACGATACACTGCCATCTACCGGAGTTCTTCAAAAAGTTAGCGATTGGTTCATTTCTTAATTAAAAATTTAAAAATTAACCAATCGAAAAATAACAACGACATTATCGGATTGCCTCAAGGTGGCGTTTAATGTTGAACCCATCTCGACGGTAGCGAATCAAATGTTATAGGCATTTAGTATTTAGGAGGCGTTGGCATTTCACGACAATTTGGTTTACAACCCTGTATTTGGCGTAAATTTTCCCTTGCTTTTCATTGATTGTTTTGGCGCGCGAAAATAAGAAGGATTTGGCTGTGATGGAACAGTGGTTGTATTTAAAGCGGTAAATATTTTTATATTTAATATTAGTTTAATGTTCTTTAAAATATGCATATGTTACAGTAACTGCTCGTAATGATCAATGTAGTGAATTACGATATTGAATTTTCGCTTATGTTAAACAGAAATTGTAGCGATTTATTTACAAAACTGTTCCGTGCTAATGTGATGAGATCTCAATTTCCTTGTTTAAAAGTTTAGCTATAAAGATATCTAATCTTTGCTTTTTTCTCTTCTAGGTACAATCACGATGCAAATTTAAGTTATTCAATTTTTTATTTCCGGAAATTTGGTATGAATTATTAACTATTAGCAAATGGGGTTTGCGTACTCAAATGTGGTATGATTTCCAGTAATTTTGCTCTAATGTTTCAATATTTCGCTATAAAGATGTGTACAACCATTGTAATTCTCTCAGTTCAGAGTGCGATAGCAACATTTATTCAACATTAAGTTATTTATTCCTTTTTATAATATGTTATTAGTGGGATGATTTAAGAAAATTATTGACTGTAAACGAAGCTCGAACCGTTAATCACAAAGTACTCTATAAAAAATAGATTTTTGAAGTATTTACTTTTTAGAAATGGTTTTAAGTTTGCCTAGAAGCGTTTTACTAGGTAATTTTCTCATATTTAACATTAAAATGTGTACTTTACGAAAAGGATCAAATGAGACAAAATACGAGGTGCGTTCAAAAAGTAAGGGCCGTTTGGCACCAGAAAAAAATATACTCATAAGAAACAAGTTTTATTGTCATATTTAGTTAGTTATAAACTTACTTCACTTTTCTACATAATCGCCGTTCACTTCTAAGCATTCTTTGTACCGCTGCACCAGATTCTTTAACCCCTCTGCATAGAAGCTTGCCGCCTGAGAAATGAACCCGTTGACAACTGCGTTTTCGAGTCTCTCTTCGGTTTGCTTGAACTTTTTCGGTTTTGGTGAAGTTGAGTGTCGCCACTGCATCTATTGCAGTTTTGTTTCTGAGTTGGCATAGGATACCCACGTCTCGTCCCCAGTAACAATGCGAGAAAACAAGCCATCTCTATCTTGTTGATAACGGGCCGAAAACTTTCATCCACTAGACATTCTTTGCTGAGATCGGTGAGCATTTTTGGTACCCACCTTGCATACAATTTGTAGTATGCGAGGTTTTCTGTGACAAAAGTGTAAACAGTAGTGCGTTCGAGTTGAGAAAATTCTTCAGCCAGGCCACTCATCGTCAGAGATGCAAAAAACCCGTAGTTTTTGAGAGCTGGGAAAAAACCCGGGAATTTCGGGGAATAAACCTGGAATTTTAAGGAACATTGGGAATTTTGACTGTAAACAAACATAGTAATTTTCTACATAGTTGTTATGCCTAATGTATGAGTAAAATATAAAGACTTCGTCATTATTCGAGTTAAAAATGCAACAACTTTCAAAACAGTACTGTTATTAAATGTCACTACCTTTGGAGCTGTTAAAAAAGAGAGAAAAAAAATATGCTGAAAAAAACATTGAAAAAACTTTTGTGTCAGTTATCTAAAAAAAAGTTATGTTAGTTTCATTAAATACTAAACATTTTATTTAAAAATAAAAAAAAAACATCAATTAACACGCGTAGAAGCAATCTCAATTTGAAATTAAACCCTGTGACAAAACAAACTCAAGATAGGATGGCCTCTTTCACTTATTATTTTGAAATAATTTTCTGATAAGCAATTCCATATCTTTTGAATGTATCTAATTAGGGTAATAATTTAAAATTTTAGAAGCAGAATTTTTAACACTTTGAAAATTCCCAAAACTACCGGGAATTTTCAAAAGTCCCTTCCCAAAAAACCCGGTTTTTTCCCGGGAATAAACTGGGTTTTTTCCACTCTTTGCATCTCTACTCATCGTCAATCGACGATCAGATCGCAGTGCTTTGGTCCACTTGTGAAACGATTTCATCAATCTGATGGATACTGGGCCTGCCACTCCGCTCTTCGTCATGGACATTTGTTTGGCCGTTTTTAAAATCACAGCACCAATGTCTAGCCTTTCCTTTACTCATGACTGTAGGTCCATAAACCAGGCATAACTCTCTAGATGAATTTCAGCAGCCAACGATCCTTTTGCACATAAGAAACGAATCATAGTACGCATTTCACAGTTGGCGGGATCAATGATTTTCACGGCCATTGTTCTTTGCATTCACGGACAACAATACGACTTCAGAACCGAAACAAATGACGCTGTAGCTTCGTAATGAGTCAGTAGATGGCACTGCAGTAGTTAATCTGTGCTCCGAAGCTCCATTATTTAAATCACGGGACGCGAGAGCGTCCCGCCCCGCCAAGAAAACCCAATACAAGCCGCCAAGAAATTTCCGTCGCCAATAAAAAATGTAAAAGAGCGACTAGGACTGTTTACGCGAGTAACCAAACCGGGGTTTTCACCCCTCTGTATCTCAGCCCCATAAAGATCCTTAAAGTTCATTTTTGGTATACTCAATCTCCAGCGGCCCCTGACGGCACATACTAAAGCAAAACATCCAGGACCCTCAGGGGGAGGGGTGATATATGTTATAAAATCGCTATTTTTCGCACTTTTTAAAAATTGTTTGACGGGGGTCCAGACTAAACGGTAACTCGGATTGAGCTCCGCTTTTGCACCCACATTTACTTTGTCCAAAAGCTCGGCATAGGGGGTTTTTCGACCCCCCACCCCCTCCCCCCTCGTTTTTATTTTCCGTATCTTTTCTCCCCGGGGGTCTTTAGTGTTGATTTTTGGTATGAATATTCTCGAAGAGACATTGAGGACACTTTCCCAAAATTTACCCCCCGGGGTCATCGCACCCCGGAGTTATTAATGCTTAAAATTGGTCCGATTTCTATCTACTAGCTCTGTTCAACATCTGAGCATTTATGTTTTCATTGTTGGGCCACGAGGAAAGAAAACTCAATGATTTATAATTTCATCTGTTGCCAGTTTCTATTAGTTAACAAATAAAATATTTGTAATTGATTTTATTGCATAAGGCTTTTAAAAGTGATCTTCAATTTAGTTTGTGGCGGCCAAAAGATTTGAAGTGAAGATATTTTGATAAAGATGATCTGATGACGGTAGCGCGAGCTCATGGAGCAAGCGCAAACGTTCGATAAATAAATTGGTGAACCCGGACGTGATCTATACAATGTCTGAGCAAGAGTTATTAAAAAAAATAGCTGATTTAGAGTTTACAGTAGCGAAGCAGGAATTGCTTTTAAATGAAGCACAGCAGACAATGCAGGAGCAGAAAAATACGACTGCCACTGCGACGATGGACTCTCAAATTTCGCCAAGTATTGTGCAGCAGTCTGTTTTTAGAGTGACCGCCAAGCTTCCGCCCTTCTGGCCGGAAAAACCAGAGTTATGGTTCTCGCAGGCGGAATCGCAGTTTGCACTATCCGGCATCACTCAGGATATTACGAAATTTCACCATATTGTGGCCAACTTGGACGCAAGATATGCGGCTGAAGTTGAGGACATTATTAAGCCACCGCCAACAAGCGCCATGTATGAACATTTAAAGAAGGAGTTAGTCCTAAGGCTCTCGGCGTCGCGTATTAGCAAAAGCTCAAATAGGCGAACTTTTTTCTCTCGCCAATTCATTTCAACCTAGAGGAAGGGTTGCTTTTTCTTCCGCTTCTGCTGTAGTGCAGGCAGCGCCCTTTGATTGGTTTTCACAGCCACGTGATGCATGTGATGGTTTGCTCTTCCTAAGAAACTTTTACGCGCGATATTTTTTTGTTTATGCTTTATGTTCCAAAAATGTTTTTTCCTTTTGCACAGCATGGAATGGGTATCAAATACAGCAAGTGCCATGAGCAGATTAGTGGCTTTTTTTGTGTATGCAAGTTAAAATTTATCACTTTGGATTAGTTTTATTTGTCACCAATATCTCCGCTCTTGCCTTTTTCTGTTATGTTCGTGTAAAATTTTTGTAGTGAGTGTTGTGAATAGGGTTGGCACGTTTTTGTCGAAGGTGGAAAAAACGTGGCAAAAATAATTAACTTCATTTCCGAGAATGTTACTAACTTTTTACCAATTTTTGCTTGAAAATTTTTTTTTTTTTTTTTACTTTGGAAATTCAATTCATCATTGAACTAAAAGGCTTTCAGAGTAAATATCAGAATTGTCGAATAAAGGGGACAGAAAACAACAATAAGAGAACTCATAGGCTTTGGTTTAAAAGCTTTAACCTGGATATCCTACCAGGACTGCTTTGCAATCAAAACAACAAAAATTTATGGAGAAATGAACTATATTTAGTATGTACTAAACAGGGTTGGGTTTTTGACATGACTTGGAAAACTCAAAAACCTGTCGAAAACTGCCCTCATTGTGAAATACAGGGATTTATGATATGTTTGAAACACACATGTGATTTCCTGATGCTGAAAAACTATTTAACTATAATTTTTCATCCTTTTAAAATTAAAAAAAAAAAAAATTGATAAGTGTAATTTAAATGAGTTTATAGATTTTCCTAAAATTAATTTGTTATGCAGTAAAAAAAGTTACTAATATTAAATCTTCAACCCTGTCCAAAGCAGTTCTGCTTAAATTTTTCAGTTCTGTCCAAAACTATATATTGTAAAATTATTTTTTGTGAGAAAATATTAAAAACAGAATGTAATTTATTAATAAAGTATGTTTTATATGAAACATTTATTGAATGTATGCATTCACGTGTACATAAAAATATATATTTTTCTTTTATACATTCCTAAGACTTCAATAAACATGCAATAATTAGATTAGACTCTTTGAGCATTAGCATGTTTTTGGACAGTTATTCCAGTTTCGGACATTTTGAGACAGTTCTTTAAGGATAAATACTATCTGTCCTGTCCAAAACCAGCTTCAGACTGTCAATCAAAATAGGTTTCTGACAGTTATGTCAAAAAGAGGCTTTTGACATGATGGTAAAACCACGGTTAAAACAGGATAAAACCTCCAACTGTCAAAAATGTCATCTACTGACAATGACGTTCATTAACGGAACTAGAAACTTCGATATGTGTGCACTAAGGCTCTTCTGCTCAGGCCTCCCCTAAGCATCAGGCCTGCCCAAATAATTTACATTGTCGCCCAAATAAATTACATATGTATGAATTTGAATTTCTTTTGACCAAAGTATTTGTTTTGCAAAATTTTTTGAGCTTTCGAAAAACTATTTGAGTTTTCAAACAAGTACTGTCGGCACCGCTTAATCGAATACTGTTGGTTCCAAGAAATTTTATTCGATTAAACGGGGAACATTTTTTTACCTTTCCATTTTGGCAATTTTAGTCTCAAAACGTAGTAATAACAAAGAAATAGCTTTTAAAAGGAAATAATTAATGCTATTGGTAAAAAGATTTTGAAATAAGAAAAGTTAACAACAAAATAGTATAATAATTGAGTAAAAATATTGTACGGTCATATAAAAATCATAAAAAAATAACTTTGTTTTTCGCCTTTAACTTTCATTTTCTGAAACAGTCCACAATAGTGGTTTTTTTTTTACTGTCATGTTTATTCATCAACATGATCCTTATATTTATTATTACTCTTAAATTTTAGAAACATTCGGCTTTTCTCAAAAAAAAAAAAAAAAAACTATATTACTTTTTTATTAACCTCCTTGAAAATCGACAAAAAACAAACATTTTTGTTTTCCACAATTACTATAAAGAAGAAATAATTTTGCTTTTCAAAAAATCAAGTCTACTTTTAACAAATAAATAGGAGTTTTTTCAAATTCTCACGAGAGAAACTTGTTTTTTTTTGACGAGTTTTCAAATGGATGCCCCTATTTGAGAACATTGGCATTTAAAAGGTTAATTACAGTAGCGAATGAAAAAAAGAACGAAGATAAATAATGATCCTACCTATGGCTACATTATTCATAAGAGTTTGGTACAGTGAAATTGATTTATCAATTAAGTAAACAATTATTGATTCCGGAAAAGTTTTATTTGATGGACCAAATAATCGATTCAATTAAAAAATGAATTTATTACTAAGTCACACGCCTCTATTAGCCTTTTAAAAACAGTAGATGAGAATCAGGTCTTTTAAGTGGAAAAATAAAAAGTTTTGAAATATTACATTGGGTATAGTTATCGAGTTTAAACTTACCTCTGAGTTAATACACAATCCAATTACTTTCAGTTAGTTCAGAGAAAGAACTGATAAATTCCTCCACTGTCTCTTCTCCTTTCCACGGTCCTCGAAATACAAGGTACTTTTCATTTGAATCATTTTTATCTTGAATAAAGCTGAATTTTGTTCTCAATAAATTAATTTGACTCTGATCAAGTTGCAGACACTCCGCCATTGTTACCGTGTGCTTTAAGCTGAAGCGTAGCAAGGTGCCTCACTTTTGGCGAGATATCTGTACGCGACGTTGGCGGAAAACTTGGCTTCATTTTGACACATCCATTTGAGCTTTTGCTAATACGCCTCGGCGTCCGCTGAGCAACGCATTCGGCAAATTCTCGATCAAGAAGAGCTTGGCGACCGAAAACCGTCGCAGTTTCTCCGACATTTAAAATCTCTTGCCGCCGGTTCGGTGGAGTTGACGGAACCCTTGCTTCGCACGCTATGGCTACAGCGTTTGCCTGGACAAGTACAGGCTATTCTGCAGGCGCGGGCGTAACTTTCGGGTTG
>JAXGGA010014788.1:0-31067 GCA_038373865.1 Uloborus plumipes | reverse complement strand
TTTTTTATAGTTTATAACTAAGCATATTATATATAAACTATATATTATCTTTATATATATAGATTACTGTGCTTATTTACAGTTTTAAATTGGAATCTCGGCTGCCAGTATTATACTGTAAAAATAACAGTTCATTTTTTGCAGAAATCATGCCATTAGTTCATCATTTGATGTACATAATTCAACTTGTAAATATTCCACATTAAAAGCAGAAAAGTTATTTTAAATGGTTTTAATTGAAGTGTGTGTATTTTAATTCTTCGCTGAACCAAGAAATCGAAACTAGAACTTTTTAGCGTTGTCGAACCAATTCTATGCAGCTTAAAGAACGTATCGTGTTAGTTGAACATGTGACTAGAAAGCTGAGGAAGAAAAGTATCCTTTCAAAAATTCTGGAAGGTTTATTGCTTTTAAAAGAGCTGACATTTCATTTCTAAGGGATGATTTTAACAGCATGGAAGCTTCTAGACGAATTTGTCATAAATCCTGTGAAGTCAACTTAACACTTGAAGCGTGACAATCGTCGAAACGTTCTTAGAGTCAAAAGCTGGCTTCAAAGGAACGCAGATGTTATTGATTCGTTCTCTAAAAACGGATTCGAGGAATGTATTTTTAGACAATTTGCTGCTGCGAATTAGAGCTACATTTTCACTCATTATATAAGCAACAATTTTTTGAAAACATATAAATAAGCTATCACATAACATTTTCAGGTATTAGCGCATTTCATCTTGATTGAAACTAACTACTTTGCAAAGAATTTTAGCTCTTTTCCCCTCTCCTTTAAATGAAACTATAGACTCGGTACAGAGAAATCATGCTTGAACCATATATCAACACACCAAAACGGTTTAGTACAAAGTTTATTTTTTAAGAGGAGCCTCACTTCTTATGTGAAAAATACACACTGTACATGATACACGGCGAGCTCGGTAATACTATCCAGAGTCTACAGGTTCGTCCTTATTAGAACTCATCAGTCTAGAATGGAAAAACGAAACTACAGTCTTTGGATAACAAGACCAGGCTGGTGGTACATTGCATGTAGTTCTGCCTGAGCTCTGGCTTAAGGGCGATAACTTACTGCTTAATATCGGCTACTAAACCATTTGAAAAACATTGAACGCCTAAATTACATGAAGACTACACTTAAATGTAAAATAGTACAGCGTTAGAATAATTGAGATGACATCATACTTACCAAGTATGGATAGGACAAGGACAATTGTTCTTTCATAAATCCACATTTTTTCATGTGCTCAGTAATGTCTTTAACCATTTAATTTTCTTCTCAAAATGCATATTTAGCACCATCTATAAAAAAAAATAATGCTTGAATTATATTGCTCTCCATTTCCAAATCTCTGCAATATAATAGTATTAAAGATACACTAGGTGGCCAAAAGTATCCGGACACTTTCAAAAATTTACATTCTTACATATAGCTCGAGGAATAAGTGATCAATTGTTCTTTAACTTTAGTCATACAAAATATAGACTTCACTGAACATTTCCAAGTTGAAATTAAATTACCCTTGCATTTGGGGGACGACAATAAGGGGGTTGAAAGAAAAACCGCTTTTTGACCATAACTCTTCGAAAATAGCTCGGAATAAGCTGTCAATTTCAGCAATTAATTAGCATACTATGTATAATTACTGTACAAATTTTTATGAACGTACCACTCTTACTTCTGAAGATATGAAACATTTTTGAAAAAACGGCAATTTTATTTGAAGGGTTTTTGCTCATAACACGCAGAGTTTTTGATCAAACCTTATCACAACTTCAGGAAAGATGACAAAATACAAGAGAAAGAACATACTAAAGCGGTAAATAAAAATATTAAAAATTCGATGAGATATGAACGTTAAAAGGAAATAATTTTTCACGGCGCATGCGCGAACGACAGAAATTTATAACTACAAAAATATTGTAGCCTGATTTATACTGCATCTTATAAAAAAAGTTCCAGATGAATATCATGAAAAATGAAAAAGATATCAGCGATCTAGTGAGCTGTATTTCATTCATTTCGCAGACAATACATAAATAGTGAGGGGTTGTCCACAAATAGTGTGGTGACAATCGATCATTTTTTTTCAATGTTAAATTGTATACAGTTTGAAAATTTATATTCGGCATAGAAGTCACATTTCGTCTGTTCGGCCAAAAAGACCTTATACGTACGTTTCCAAAAGTATCCAGACACCCTCTGAAACGTTGGTTTTGAAAGACGACGCAATAACCTTTAATTTAAAAATAGCTCTTTGTGGACAGACCCTCACTATTTATGTATTGTCTGCGAAATGAATGAAATACAGCTCACTAGATCGCTGATATCTTTTTCATTTTTCATGATATTCATCTGGAACTTTTTTTATAAGATGCAGTATAAATCAGGCTACAATATTTTTGTAGTTATAAATTTCTGTCGTTCGCGCATGCGCCGTGAAAAATTATTTCCTTTTAACGTTCATATCTCATCGAATTTTTAATATTTTTATTTACCGCTTTAGTATGTTCTTTCTCTTGTATTTTGTCATCTTTCCTGAAGTTGTGATAAGGTTTGATCAAAAACTCTGCGTGTTATGAGCAAAAACCCTTCAAATAAAATTGCCGTTTTTTCAAAAATGTTTCATATCTTCAGAAGTAAGAGTGGTACGTTCATAAAAATTTGTACAGTAATTATACATAGTATGCTAATTAATTACTGAAATTGATAGCTTATTCCGAGCTATTTTCGAAGAGTTATGGTCAAAAAGCGGTTTTTATTTCAACCCCCTTATTGTCGCCCCCCAAATGCAAGGGTAATTTAATTTCAACTTGGAAATGTTCGGTGAAGCCTATATTTTGTATGACTAAAGTTAAAGAACAATTGATTACTTATTTCTTGAGCTATATGTAAAAATGTGAATTTTTGAAAGTGTCCGGATACTTTTGGCCACCTAGTGTATCTACAAAATTTATTTTTCGAAAATTAGTTGAATCAAGAAACGAAAGGTGTTTCTTGTTAGCATTTGAATTCAAGAAAAGATTTGAACCTTTTATACCGTTATCTTTTAATTTTACTCCACAATTTACTAAGAACTTAAATTCATTCCTATATTTTTTGAAGTACCAACCTGGCTTGGAGTCAGTTATGAGAAAATGTAATCGATTACGATTATGATTACGAGCATGAAAAATTGGAAATTACAATCACGATTACGGTTACAGTCTTCTGCCAAATCGCAATTACGATTACAGCAAAGATTTACTATCCAGAAAAAAAAATAGATTGGAAATTTTAAAACTGTCTACGTGTTACCAATATGGAATTATAAAATTCTTTTAAAAAAATAGAATTCCCAAATTAAATTTTCATAAATTCTCAAGTACAATTTTACATTTTTGAAACATAAAAAGTGATTTAAAAATCTATTAATACACATCTCTTTCTTCTTTTATACACTTATTGATTAAAAATAGTATGAGCATTAAAATATAAAGCATAAACTAAGATTAAATTATATGTGAAAATATTTTGAAAGAAAAGTCACACGATTAGAATGCTAAATTAAGATTATTGAAAGAAAGGTAACAATTACGATTACTCAAGAAATGCTTGATTAAAATTACGAGTGTCACATTTCCAAACTATGATTATGGTTACGATTACGAAAAAAAAATAATAATCGAATACGTATATTACGGTTACGTAATCGACGATTACTCCAAGCCTGAACCAACATCTCTACTCTTTTTTCAAGTTGCTAATATTTTGCATACCTTAAGTAGTATTTAAAGTGCTACTAAGTTATCGTCAAGTTTTTTCATTTGAAAACGAATGAAACAGTTGTTAGCGTAAGAAATATTTATATTTACCAATCTTTAAGAACATGTTAATACATCTCATCAATTTATGTAAAAAAATGTTATTTTAGTACTGATTTTCTAACGGCAATTTTATGCATTTCTCCAACTTTGCCGCTTTTATACATTTACAAAATTGTACTAATTTACACGACACCGTAATAGTACTTTTAAACATCTAAAAGTAAAAAAAGAAAGAAATCCGAAACAAACGGATGTAAAACAAAACTAATTTCCCTTCCTCCCCCGATAAATTCAATAAAAATATTTTTTGAACTTTTATCAGTTTTTTTTATCGACTTTTATTTATTTATTTTTTTTTTTTTACATTATATAAGCAAATCGTTTGACGGCATTACATGAACGCGTAGATAATACTAAAACGAAAGAAACCAGCATTTCATGGCTTTTACTCGAAAACTTGCTTGGGTTTAATTATAAAATATATGATTTTAAAATGAAATCCACATTTATTTATCTTTGCTTTTTATTTATGAGTTTTCTGTTTTTCAAAGTTGTTTTTCCGCTTATTTTTCCGTTTTCTTTTTCAAAATTTAAAACTCGCTTTAGTGTTTCTTTCGGCAATTCTAAAAGTTTTTATGTCTTTCATAGCTCAAGTAATTTTACTTTTGGCAAATTTTTCGTTCTTGTAGAGGCTCCGCCATTAAAACCAATAGAACCTACCAACCATGCAAAGTATTTTTTTTTCTTTTAAAAGTTTGTAGAAGCGCCTTTTATATGTTGACAATTAAAGATCACCTTCATTTGGTTGAAAAGTTATTGTTAAAATCTGAATTCTGGAATAAACAAAAATCCTACTTGTATTCGACGATACTTTGTTTTGGTGAGTTTAACTTGAAGTTTTATTTCAAAAGTAGATCGGGAAGTTGAAGAGTTGAAAACAATAATTACGTATCTAACTATTGGGTAAAGTGTGCAAGTTACCTCTGAATAAATATTTACCTATTGTTAACATTTAACGAGAAAATTGAACAAGGCGAATACACGACTTTCATTCCAACTATCAAGGACGTTCCCTACAGTAAATATTATCCAATAGCAAAATTTTATGGAAAGATTTTCTAAGCACATGATTAATATTAGAATAACTTAATATACCATGAAAGTAAAAATAAAAAAAGACAGAAATAATTTATTCGATTTTCAATTAACACAAAATAAACTGATCTTTCACCCTTTGAAGAAACCGAATACAATAATAAAAATACGAATTGTTTCCCAAAATTAAAATACTTCCTTATTTTTGTGCTGCTCTGGAATGAGAGTTATGTAATATTACGTTTCAGCGAGTAGAAAGAAGTTTTACAGAAAAAATGATTTTAAGAATAACTAAATTAAAAGCATCAATCTACTTCGCATTAATATGGTTGATTGCTTCTAATAACGGTAAAAGAGAAAACGAAAAAAATCTTGCCTCAAATGAGAGGAAAATATATACTCTTATTAAACTTTTAAACCAATTTATGATCCTCTTAAAATTATGCTTAAGGTTAACTTAATTTAATACAAAGTATCATGTGTTTTTTTTTTCTTACATATGTAAGTTGAATATTTTCTAGAACACGGATTTTCGACCTGTTTCAATCCAGGTACCTCTTTCTGTGCATCATGAACGATGCTTACCCTTATCCTTCTCAAAAGAAAAAAAAACTAGTTTTATTGAAAATGTTGAACTAGTTCTATTGGATGTGGTTGGAAGTGATAAATACTTCGTCTAAATGTGCTACGGGAAACGACGAAAACAAGAGAAATCTTGATCATTAGGACATTACCAAAATTTTAAAGAGATAGGGGATTTCCAATACATATAAAGTTTTTCAAATGAAATGCGAGTTTTATTCATGGTGCCGATACAAGGTACGTGAATATGAAACACTTTTCTTCTTTGTTGGAACGCCTTGTAAAAGTACACTGAAAATTAGATATTGTTTTTACAGTAAAATGCAGCTAATTTTACAGTAATAAACTGTAAAATCGCTAACTTTACAGCAGTAAACTGTAAACTTGGTAGTTTGCAGTAATGAACTGTAAACCTGCTAGTGTCACAGTTCATTAACTTGCATTTGAGTTTTAAACTGCAATCTCTTCTTCCAGTATTATACTGTAAAAACAACAGATCATTTTTTGCAGTGTATTAACTTGGGCTATTCAAAAAATTTAATTTTTTGTTCAAAAGTCAATAATCTCCTGTAAGAGATTATTAAGTTTAAAAGGATATATCATCAACATCCCACTGATAAATATAAAGTTGGTTATAAGTTACGATCTTAAAAGAAAATATATGCTGAGATGTGTGTAAATGGATTCCTATTAGCAGTAAAAGTCTCGAAATACTCTGGGCGTTGAAGAAAACGATTGTTTGATGAATACATGCGTAAAAGCTGGATGAAACTGGCGCAAAGAAGAAATGCTGTAAGAAGCTTTGAATGGCTGGTAGACGGTAAAAGAAACCATTCATATCTCATGAATATTATTATTGAGACTGGGCTATAATGATACTGGATAAAACTTTGTGACGAATATTTTATGCCAAAATTGTGTGGAGCAGTTTATAAAGGTGTTTTTACAATAAAGTCCCGAGTAGGTATAGGGGTTAGTGTAGAAATTTTCAGAAGTAAAAAAAGTTTCAGAGTGATTACTTCGCGCAAAGGGAGATGTTAATTCCTTTGGTACAAGAACTTGTTGATTGGCACGAAAGGCACTGGGTTCCTAATCGGTGAAAGTAGGTTTTCAAGTTTTGGGGGGATCTTGGCGGTGAGTTAGCCGACTAAAAACTTTCTGTTAAGAGTTAACGATAAAATAGAAAATAAATGTACATTATGCATGATTTCAGCTACGTTGAAATTACTTAATTCGATATGTTTAAAATGAAGTTCTCTTATAGAGGAAATAATGTCCCGAACGACTGATTATTTTAAGACTGTCCAATTCTAGGAGTGAAAACATGTCGTAAACAGTACAATGCTAATATAATACAAACAGGTCATCCCTTTTATGTTTTAATTGGAGAAAATTCTAGACCTCAACAGCGAACGTGACTTAAATAGAGATTAGACTAGATCGACCAATGAATTAACAGCTTATTTAAAAAAAAAAATAAGAAATCCATAGTCTTTTTGAATGAATTAGCAGTTAACCCCCCTTTAAAGTAATTCCAAAAATAAACCACTATAACGTGTTGTGTTTTTACAGTGATTAGTGGTTTTCATTCACTGCGTTACTGTACTTTTTTTCATTCATTCCTCCCCCGGCTTTCACTCCAATTCTAGGAGTGAAAACATGTCGTAAACAGTACAATGCTAATATAATACAAACAGGTCATCCCTTTTATGTTTTAATTGGAGAAAATTCTAGACCTCAACAGCGAACGTGACTTAAATAGAGATTAGACTAGATCGACCAATGAATTAACAGCTTATTTAAAAAAAAAAATAAGAAATCCATAGTCTTTTTGAATGAATTAGCAGTTAACCCCCCTTTAAAGTAATTCCAAAAATAAACCACTATAACGTGTTGTGTTTTTACAGTGATTAGTGGTTTTCATTCACTGCGTTACTGTACTTTTTTTCATTCATTCCTCCCCCGGAAAAAAAACTTACTTTAAAATCATAAAAGCTGTCCAATTTAATTTTATTTGTTTATTTATTTTTTTTATTATTTATTTTTATTTATTTATTATTATTATTATTTTTTTTTTGTTTTTGAAAATAACTACAGATATCAGTTAAAATGTTTTTAATATCATGTGCCAAATACTAGTTTCTGATGACGTTAATGACTCTTTTAAAAAAGTTTCTGCTTACAAATTCATTTAATAGATCGTCTACCCTACTTATCGCTTTTCATTTGTCACATATCGCTTTAAGCATTTTTTCATATTTAAAAAAAAATGAATGAAAAATTTGAGCTTATAAAATATTTTCTTCTTATTCCTATGTTTTAAAAATTCAATGAATAAAAAAAAAATTTGTGATCTTGTTTCAACAACGCTTTTTACTTTCATCGAGCTAATTAATGAATTTAAAAAGCAATTTTTTATGGTATGGAGACATTCTTAATGCAAAACCGCCTTTTAAAGTTCTATGTTTCAAAGTTAATCCATCAGTCTTAGTTGTTTCTACGTGCTCAAATAGAAAGAGGCTTTAAACTTGACACAATGTTATCTAAAATATGGATAATGTTAGCTCAATTGTTGTACAAAATTGCCGCAAGGAATTCCACTCAAACTACGTGATATGATTAAAATACGTGATCAAAGTAATTTGTATTCAATTCTATCCTTGCACCATGGCACATCAGCAGCCTAAGCTATCGAACCGATAGTTCGGTAATGATGTAAATGTTTAATTTGTAGGAGACTAATTAGAATAATTAATCTTTCATGAAAAGCAAGTCTAGTAATTTATAACATACTCTCAGATCTTTGAAACTTATTGAGGTTATCATTAGCTATATATTATTGGTAAACAATTTTAAGGTACATTTTTGGTGTTAGTTAACTAACGACAGCTTTTTAATAAATATAGTTTTGTAAGCAATCTCGCATTAAATAATTTCTATGGTAATGGTTTTTAAACAGTTTCTTTAAAACTATATTAAACCGTACGTTTCGAACAGGAACATGGAAGTTTTTTCAACCAGTCACCCTTCGAATCCTCTGTTTTTTGGAACCTCGAATTAATATTTTTACTCACCCAATCAGCAAATTCTCTTGTTGTTGACCGCTTTTACATCGTAAAATAACACTAAAGAATATGGATAGAATAAACAGCCTACATGGTAAGTGCGCCAAATTAGGTCGTGTAATATTTACTCGCCGACAGAGTGGTATAGTTGTTAAGACGCTAGCCTCTTACGCCCAAAAGCGCGGGTTCGAACCCGGCTCCAGTCGGTGGATTTTCATGATGCAGAAAATCGACAGCGCTCAAGTCGTATGATTATGCGGCATGTAAAAGATCCCTCGAGTACTTGTTTGGCTTATAGTATCTCTTGGCAAAATTAAATTCCTAGTGCAGTTTCGCGTCAAATAGAGCCCAGGTGCCTCCATCTAGTGGGGAAACTGGGCGTCAAAAATACTTGTGGCAATGGTATCCCGAAGATAGTGGTGCCACATGAAAGAGTGGATGCCGCTTTGGGGAATGCACTGGGTCTGCAAATGGCAAGAAGCTAAACGCAGCCCCATTTGAAACAAACAAACAAATATTTACTCGTTAAATGACACATAAAAAATAAGAAAAAAAAATTCTTTATGAGAATTGTAGCTTAAATTTAGTTTCTCAGAAATTTAACAAAAGCGGCGAATTGGACATGTAAGTGTCAAAAAATTGTGAGCGCGGAGACTTCCAATGTCTGTGCATCCATAAGTTCACAATTCGTTGCATTAAAAAAGGCGCTCCTTGTAACGCCGAAACACGTGTCTGCAGTTTCATTGCGCATTTGCGCTTTTTTTAACGTTGTATTTGTCTTTTACATTTATTCACAAAGGTATTTATATCTTTCACTTGCATTCAATTCAAAAAAAAAAAAAATCATGAAGGTATTTTCAGCAAATTATATAACTTTGTGGACAAAATAACCTGCTGAAAACACGTCGCAATGTAAGTCTCTAGGAACCAAGGTAAGTTTCGTTTTAGAAACCGAAAACAACTTAAGCCGAAGAATTCCATGTGTTATGATAAATCCTCGGATTCGAGTTAATTCATCTTATAAAAATTTTTAAGGGCTTTAATAGTCTGCAAAACTCTACCAAATGCGACATTTATTCTATGTGATACTCTCCAATTTATGACTTTGTTTAAAACTGGAGTAAACATCTTCGAACTATTTTTTTTTTGTGGGTGTAAGGTACGTTCTGTCCTGTTCTGCAACCCTGAAAACTTGTATACAAAATTTCTGGATGATCAGTTGAGTACTTCTGGTGTGAAAGCGTAAAAAACATTCAAATTCACTTTCACATTTCTAATATTGGTAAGAGTACGATTCAATCCTTCTTCTAGGGCATCACTCCTCTCTCCTACTCCATATTTGCCAGTGAATAAAACACGACGACCTTCTGGGTTTGACTTAATATATTTCTCTCAATTCTTACGTCACAGTAAGAAACAAAATGAGCCGCTGTCACACTGTCTATAAGGAAAGGACCTTCCTAGACTGAAAAAAATAAATGTTGTTTGTGCAGTATAATTGCTAGTTTAGTTGTAATAAAATGTAAATTTGCAGTTTTACCGTAATCAACTAAAATTGCTATTTTTACAGTTTATTACTGCACTGTAGGGCTGCGACATCGATGTCGATGTTTTGTAAACATCGAAGTTTTTGCTAAAACATCGATGTTTTTACCATCGATGTTTTTTTCGTTGTCGATTTTTTATAATTCAACAAAAAAAGCTTGATGAAAATATGCGATATGCCGATGAATTAAGAATTTTTCATCCTTAATCAGAAGTTTCAGTATTAACCTCATTAGGAAACATTTTCTATGACCATTATCGATGTTTTGATATCTCGATGTCTCTAAAACATTTTTAATTTGCTTTCGCCATTTTTTTTTTAATTTTATTTATTTCATTATTATTTTTTATGTGAATGTTTTATATTACAGCAAGAAAAAAAATCATCAAGATTTGCAGCCAAAAGTTATATCGTTAATCATCCGTTACACTATCATTCTCGTTAGAAAACGTTTTCGATAATTACCATCGATGTTTTAAGGTCGATGTCTTTTAATGATCACTGTTGCGAGTTCGATGTTTTTTGTCTTTCGATGTCTGTTTTACACTTCACCAAAAAGCAAAAAAAAAATATACAAAAATATTTTTGAAAAAAAAAATTGAGCCGACTTCGGAACTTCACTCGGCAGGTGCTCTAAAAAGTAAAAAATAATTTTATTCTTTGAACACCATCGACACTACATTTGAACATAAGTTTTGAAGTCGGTGCAAAAACACTATATAGAATCATACGAAACTATAATTTAACTATATATATAAATTGCAATGAATCCAGGTTCTTTAATCGCATCCGCATACACTACATTGACAACCACATATTTATGTAATGGTACAAATATTCAGCTCTTAATTTTCAATGGTTTCTCTGAAAAATGTTGGCAAAATGTAGTTAAACATCATTTCACCTATAGTTTTTGCACCGACTTCAAAACTTATGTTTAAATGTAGTGTCGATGGTGTTCAAAGAATAAAATTATTTTTTACTTTTTAGAGCACCTGCCGAGTGAAGTTCCGAAGTCGGTTCAATTTTTTTTTTTTTCAAAAATATTTTTATTTTTTTCTTTTTAGTGTAAATGTAGGTAATGTTTCCATTGCAAAGCTTTACCTAATTTTCTGAAGTAAATGCTTCATAAAATAAACTATGTAAAGAAAAAAAAAATGAAAGAAAGTATCAACGCGTCTAAAATTTTAAACGATTGACACTAAAAAATAATCCTTGTTATTCTCTGGTATTTAATTTGTGTACTAGTTAAATCAAAGGCTAAATATTAACGGCTTTTCAACTAATTCATATTTCAAAACAACACTAGATTCTCGCAGTTCATAAAATTTTACGACGTATTACGTACGTGGCCCGCTGTTTGCTTGAGTTAAGCCTTCATTAAAAAATTTTATTATCATTATAATAACTGTTTCATATCAATCACGTTTTGTAACAATGAATTTCATATTTAATCATTTAGGACAAGTCGCTTTAAATTTGAGTAAAAATTTGGAGATTTTCCTCACTTTCTTCAGAATTCCTTTATCAAACCTTATGTAAATTAAGACTAATAAAACCTGAAATATTACGAATCAATTAGTACCTGGTACGACTTTCAGTTCGTTGGAGTTTAGGAGAAAAAAGCAGGACATAGAAAGATACTCGGTTTAAAATTTTCAAAAAGACCATAGAAATGAATTTCATTATGCAATCCCGAGAAGCCTGGCGTTCAAAATGGTCATTATTACGATTACTGTGATCCCAATTTCTTTTTCGAAAGATTTCTGCAGGTTCCCGTTATCGAACCCGGACCACGAGAGGATGGGACCAATCGGAAAGAAAGACCTTTCTAACAAAAAAAGAATTTTTGAAATCGGTCCAGGCATCTTCGAGTAATCTTATAACATACAAAAAAAAATTTCTCCGACGAATTGTATAACCGACGTACCACCTCCTTTGTTGAAGTCGGTTAATAAAAAAGATTCATCTTTAACAGTTGCAATATCTATCGTATTATTATTATTTTTTTAAATTACTACCCCTGATCTACGGTCAACAATTTTTAAACATCGTTGTTTTTGTTTTGCTTTAAATTTTTTTTCGATAACATTGTTTTACATTTCAACAAAAAAGCTGAATGAAAATATTCGATGAATAAAAGTTATACCAGTTAATCAACAGTTGCAGTATCTATCTCACTAATAAAGTTTTCTATAATTGACATCGATATCCTACGGTTGATGTTTTTCAGGAGGCAAAAGATAAATCTAAGTGAGTGATATAAAGAGGCGCAATGTGTTAGGGATTTACTGTATAACTGTACATTTAAATGTGTAAGCAATTTTCATAAAAAGAGAGCGATGTTTTGAAACATCGATGTTTGAAAACATCGATGTTTTTTGGTCGATGTATCAATACCATCGATGTCTTAAGTTCGAAACATCGATGTCTTGAAACATCGATGCTTTGCCTTCGATGTCGCACCCCTACTGCATGCAAAAAATAAACTGTTGTTTTTACAGTATAATACTGGCAGCCGAGGTTGCAATTTAAAACTGTGAATGCACAATAATAAACTGTAAAACTAGTAATTTTAGTTTCTTACCGTAAAGCTAGCAATTTTACATTTTATTGCCGTAAAGTTTAGCTGTAGTATACTGCACAAACAGCAGTATAATACTGACTGCAGAGGTGCCACTTTAAAACTAAAATGCCTGGTAAAAAACGGTAAAATTGGCAATTTTACAGTTTATTACTGTGAAATTAGCAATTTTACAGTTTAGTTCTGTAAAATTGGCAATTTTACAGTTCATTACTGCAAATTTAGCTATTTTTACAGCTTATTATTATAAAATTAGCTGTATTATACTGTAAAAACAGCAATCTTTTTTACAGTGTAGTCGTGAAAACAAATGTATGTGAAGAGCTCTCATATGTATTTCAAACGAGTTCAAAAGTCTTGAAACACACTATTTAACTAATTTACCACTATTGCACTCCATGGTAAAACTGGATGCAGTGAGTATAAAACTTTACCCCAACTTAGAAATACCACACAGAACATGCAAGAGGCTTTTCCGGCTTTTAATTAAAATTCATTCTCGGGTGATATTTTCTGGCAACGTTGGAGCTATCTAAATTTAAGAGCGTCATAATTATGCTTTTCTACGCAACACTTGGGCGTTTGCTTAAATTTTATGGCGTATTCATCTAAACTGTTTGATGTGTATGTGCGGGGTTTTTTTTCTTTATTTTTTAATGATAAAATTATTGAGTTTTTTGTTTCATTTATTGCTTATTATTCAACTTCGCAGAGATGGCCTATGACTCCTCCTTTTTTCATGATTGTTCATTTTTAGGAAGGGGTGATACGCAGATGAAAATTGAGGAATGGGATTCACAATTGCGGCATTGGTTATAAAGCTTGAATACGTCACCTTGCTTACCTTTAATTGGTCTCCCAATTTGAGAAATTAGCCAAAGAGGAAAATATTTTAATTTTTGCACAATCGAGAAAGATTTCTCATTAGATATAAGAAAGTAGGTGGGTCTTGGTTTTATATCTTTCCGCAGCCATTGGACATTGACTGCAGCGCCTCCAACTGTTCATTTAAATTTAAAAACAAAATGGTGACATAAGGGTTGCAATAAAGAAAGCAAAGACTTGTTTTCACTTCCTCGCCAAATGCAGGTGTGGTTCGAAGAATTATTTAATACTAGCAAAAATACCCGGCGTTGCCTGGGCCAGTAAAAATATTGAGAAACAATTTATAATCGCTTTTTTTCCCCAAACTAAAAGAACTCAAAACGTACCGCTTTGACGATTTAAAATGTCGCTAAATTTGCGGTAACTGTTTTGGGATACCTAGGATAATTTTTCTCCCCTCCCTACTTTATGCAAATATGCTTAGGTATTATTAAGCCAGTAATTTTTGTCAAAGAAAAATTGTCATTTAATGCTAAGAAAATATTGCTGACCATGAAATGACGCTAAAAGTTTTTGTCCTAAGTGATTTCGAAATTAGTAGGGAGCATTTGACAATTATTTGTGCGAAAAACACAAATTAATGGTAATTTTAGTTTTGGGGTCTGATTAATTTCGTATGCGGATTACTTTCTGCTTTGACGTAAGTTTCAAAAGTTTTTTAATGACAACGTACGGAATCGGCCAAAAAAAAAAAAAAAACAACTTTTCTTCAACTGTGGGAGTATTATTTCGATGATTAAGATTTTGGCGCAGTCTACAAATATCAGACAACAATCGTTTTATTTTAGTTATATCGTAAGAAGTAAAGTATTATTACATAGTCTTTGGCGCCAGAACTGGCGTCAGTGGAAAACATTACCCATAATCTTAGTTAGTATAATATTTTTGCAACAAATTCGGCAAGATACCTGTTCGATTGTATTCTAAGTGACCAATTGTAAGTACCGCCCAATCAACGCCAACAAATTTTTAAAAATACTGTAAAATTGTATTTAAAGTTCCATTAAAGTGGAAAATACTGAACCTAATCCATTTATTAGTTGCCAATCTCTTCAAGCGATTACATTACCGATACTCTAAAACACTAAAACACATACTGTCGGCCCCGCTCAAACGAATACTGTCGGTTCCAAGAAATATTATTTGATTAAGCGGAGAATTCGATTAAGCGGAATCTTTAGCATTGCGTCTATGGCATGGGAAATATCTAGTTCCAGGATATTTTATTCGTTTATCCGTTAGACGATTAAGCAGGACCGACAAATTCACGAAACTTGTGAAAATAATTGATACAGTCAACAATTTACTAACAAAGGAATACAATTTATTCTAAAAAAAATAATATTTTCACGCAGCAATGCACATTAAAAAACACATTGCTTAGGGATAAATATTCTACTTACACAACTAAGACTACAAAACGTTTTAAATACAAATCATGGTAAAAGCCTGGATATTCCCCATGAAGCTGGAAAAAAAACCTTCATGATTTGACTTGAGAAAAGCCTTGGACATTAAATACGGAAAGAAGAAATGATGCCCGCAATTTTAGCTTTCGACAGGGAGTTGAGATGATACACTAAATACTGAGTTAGTTTGGTCAATGCCTTTTGATTTATGAGAAATATGTACCTTAAATTGGAATGAAAAAGACGCTACCGATCGAACTTTTTTGAATATCGTTATAAATTATAGCCTATGTGTTATTCTGATGTATATGCTACATTATGGTAAAAGTTTCATCAAAATCCATTCAGTAGTTTTTGCGTGAAAGAGGAACAAACATACATCCATCCATACATCCATCCATACATCCATCCATCCATCCATACAAACTTTCGCATATATAATAGTAGTAAGATTTCATAAAACTTATTACTTCACCAAAATGTCGCTAAACTTGCAAATATGGCACACTGGAGTTTCTTCCTTCTCTACCTATTTTAAGGAATAGACTCGTTTTCTCGTTTAATTGACACCGGCCACCTCGTCGCGGTTGAATAATAGATGAGCGATTCCATACCAAATCACCGAATGGGGGTCGCACGACCGACTCGGATTTTTTTTTAATTTGGTACACAGATTGATGGTATAGAGGTATGAAAAAGCCCAAAAGGAAAGTTACCTGCTCCACTTATTTTCTGAGATACATGCCCTCAAAGTTTGTCCGCCACGTCAAAATACTAAAAAAGTGATGTTATTTACTCATTTTTTATAAAAAATCGTACTCATGCAAAATAAAAGTGTTAGATATCTATGGAAACTAGTTACTCCAAGCATTCGGAAAAAAAATACTAGAACGTTCATAATGAAAATTGCCAAGGTACAGGGCTCTTTGAAATTGTCACCACAAAAACTTGATTTTGCAGATTTTGCTAAAATTTAGGCATTTATTACAAAAAAAGGCAAACAAAACCAAAGGTTTTCTCACTTTCTGGTAGTGTACAGGTCCTCCCTGTAAATTGCTACGCAATAAATTTTTTGGGTTTCTCACTCCTTCTTGGAAATATTTTAGCTTAAAAATAAGCCATAAGGCAAAAAATGCGTTTTTGGCCATCTTGGCAGCCATTTTTCTCATAAAGGGGGAGCAGTAGAAACTTTAATTTTTTTTTTTAAACAAGCCACTGATATGTTAGCTATTCACAGGAAAAGAGTTTACTTTTGGTTATTTCTCCCATTAGGAGATATCCTGCTGACAGTATATGCATGTTTTTCGCGACGACCATATGCTTTTGCTCCCCCTCTCATGGACTTAAAATTAATTAAACCAAAAAATAATGATATATTTATTATTAGCTGTATTATTTACTCAATATGTCATGAAATTTAATTTATTAAATCATTGAACAATAAATTAGATAATTGATGAAAACAAGAAAAAGTATTTCTCTGATACCTGAGCATTATGCATTCATAATTATAAAGCACTAAATACTTTCTTGAGAAATTAATTAACATAAATGAGCTCTAAATATTTATATTTTAGCAATACCCAATCTTGTGATTGGGATACTCCTGTTTTTAATTGAAGAATTTCTTGAATATCACATGAATATCAGGAAAATAAATGAGGTCTTTTCGTTTGATGTAGGATACTTTATGACAAATTTCATTTGATGGGCTACTAACTGAGCATGGTGATAAAGAGCTATTAAATTCAGCATCGAATTCCATTTTACCTTATTAACAATTAAATATTTATAAAATAATTAAATAAATAATTTAATAAAGCCCTGCTGGAAGAATTAAAATTAGTGCAACTAATTTATTCCAATACTGATCTTTACAAAACTGACATGTGTTGAGCACTGATAAGAACTGACAAGAATAAGTTTACTCACTAAAATACTAGTTCACAGATACTATAAAGCGTACATTCTATTTTCTACAAAATAATACTGCAACAAAGAACAAGGGTATAAAAGGGGTAGGTACTGAAGAATTTCTTGAAAAATCAATTAAAATAAAGGAGCTTCGAATATTTATCTCATAGGCAATACCCAATCTTGTGACTGGATGTTCCTGATTGATGGCTATAAACAGGAAGATACCCTTGTTCTTTGTTGCAATATTATTTTGTACAAAATAGAATGTATGCTTTATAGTATCTGTGAACTAATATTTTAGTGAGTAAACTTTTTCTTGTCAGTTCTTATCAGTGCTCAACGCATG
This sequence comes from Uloborus plumipes, assembly GCA_038373865.1. Classification (NCBI taxonomy): domain Eukaryota; kingdom Metazoa; phylum Arthropoda; class Arachnida; order Araneae; family Uloboridae; genus Uloborus; species Uloborus plumipes. The sequence goes on along the minus strand of JAXGGA010014788.1, from coordinate 13,819 downwards.
TCAATTTTGTAAAGATCAGTATGGGAATAAATTAGGGTTGCACTAATTTTAATTCTTCAAGCATGGCTTTATATTAAATTATTTATTTAATTATTTTGTAAATATTTAACTGTTAATAAGGTAAAATGGAATTCGATGCTGAAATTAATAGCTCTTTATCACCATTCTCAGTTAGTAGCCCATCAAATGAAATTTGTCATAAAATATCCTACATCAAACGAAAAGACCTCATTTATTTTCCTGATATTCATGTGATATTCAAGAAATTCTTCAATTAAAAACAGGAGTATCCCAATCACAAGATTGGGTATTGCTTATAATATAAATATTTAGAGCTCATTTATGTTAATTAATTTCTCAAGAAAGTATTTAGTGCTTTATAATTATGAATGCATAATGCTCAGGCATCAGAGAAATACTTTTTCTTGTTTTCATCAATTATCTAATTTATTGTTCAATGATTTAATAAATTAAATTTCATGACATATTGGGTAGATAATACAGCTAATAATAAATATATCATTATTTTTTTGTTTAGTTAATGTTAAGTCCATGAGAGGGGGAACAAAAGCATATGATCGTCGCGAAAAACATGCATATACTGTCAGCAGGATATCCCTTAATGGGAGAAATAACCAAAAGTAAACTCTTTTCCTGTGAATAGCTAACATGTCAGTGGCTTGTTTTAAAAAAAAATTAAAGTTTCTACTGCTCCCCCTTTATGCGAAAAATGGCTGCCAAGATGGCCAAAAACGCATTTTTTGCCTTACGGCTTATCTTTAAGCTAAAATATTTCCAAGAAGGAGTGAGAAACCCAAAAAATTTATTGCGTAGCAATTTACAAGGAGGACCTGTACACTACCAGAAAGTGAGAAAACCTTTGGTTTTGTTTGCATTTTTTTGCAATAAATGCCTCAATTTTAGCAAAATCTGCAAAATCAAGTTTTTGTGGGGACAACTTCAAAGAGCCCTGTACCTTGGCAATTTTCATTATGAACGTTCTAGTATTTTTTTTCGGAATGCCTGGAGTAACTAGTTTCCATAGATATCTAACACTTTTATTTTGCATGAGTACGATTTTTTATAAAAAATTATTAAATAATATCACTTTTTTAGTATTTTAACGTGGCGGACAAACTTTGAGGGCATGTATCTCAGAAAATAAGTGGAGCAGGTAACTTTCCTTTTGGGCTTTTTCATACCTCTATACCATCAATCTGTGTACTAAATTAAAAAAAAATCCGAGTCGGTCGTGCGACCAACTTTTTTTTTTTCGGTGATTTGGTATGGAATCGCTCAGATAAGAAAGTGGCTAAACTAAAAAATATGAATTGATTGCATTGCATTTCCTGTCTTATTTTTTTCAGTATGCGATACTTCAAACCATATTTCTGTCTTTAGCATTTGAAACAGTATTCATTTTGATACTATTATTTTATAAAAATGAAATTATTTTATTTTTCATCCTTTATGTATGCATGTGAGCAAAATGGCTCTGTTACTTTCTCACGTAAATATTACTGAAAATGAAAGAAAAAGAACATGAAATGTAAGACTTCCAAGGAAATAAGTGTGCTTTATATCCACCTGCAATAAAGACCAGAATTTTATTTCCAGTCATTGATTCTTCAAATTTTCAAAAGTTTCATTTTTATTTTAAAACTAAGCATTTTACAAGGATATAGCAGCTTAATAAACTTCAAATATTTCTGAGAGTCAAGTATGTTTAAAAAGCGAGTGTGTTTAATGCGCAGATATACATTTTTATGATATATTTGTTTTAAGACCCCAATAATTTCTTGGGGAATAAGTTTCTTTTGTTAATAGCCTCAAATGTAAAACTGTTTCCGACTCTTGTAAACGTTAACGGTTTAATATGTGCGTTGGAAAATGATCAAAAACTCTTTGCGAAAAATTACGACTGAAACAAATAAACGTAAAAATAAAGGAAATCAGTAAGAGATTTAGTTTTTAATGGTTTAGGTTTTATTTCCAATTTTCACCCCTCCCATATCCCTTATCATTAAGAAAATGAGCAGATTCAGAACATTAAAAACGAAAATACATTAACTTTAATTTAAAAAAAATGAACAAGTAAATTAACTGAGACTAGTAAAAGATAATATTATGATAGGCAAAAATGCGAAAAGATTTATTTTTTCATAGTTTATCAATTTGGGCAGTTATAAAATTAATCAACAGAAGTATCCTACCCTGATCAGATTTAGTATAACAATACTTCGTATTAAAATAAGCCTTTTAATTTGGTAAATTTAGTAGCTAAACTTAAAGAGAATACAGCATTGAAAGATAATTCTATGTCAAACATCATTAACTGTTAAGAGTCAAAAATGATAATTCTTTCGAGTCTTCTAAACGACTATTATCGTTGCATAGGGCGACAATGAACTATCGAGTTAAATACCGCATATGTTTGTATGATTTTTCTTAAAATTCTGTTTTTTTTTTATTATTATTTCTTAATTAAGTTTTAATTTCATTTGGTTAATATTTTTACTGAACTTTTCATAGTAATTGCTCTTAGCAACCTTTGGCAGTTTGACAAAACTGCTACACTTTTAAAACTGCTGAGAAGTTTAGAAGTTTAGAAAGAAAAAAAAAAGAGAAACCATGAGACGAAAGAAAGCAACACCAATGGAAATAATTGTTTTAAAACAATACCGGCAGAGTTTCTTATAGGAAATTCTGTTTCTTCAACGTTTACTCCAATTTCTGGTAATCTGTTTTAATATACTTCATTTCTTAAACTTTTTGAAAAGTTCTTATACTAAACAAAAGTTTCTTAACCAGTTTCAACTCACGTACTCCTTTTTGTGTATCATTAACTACACTAACTCTTACTCTCAACAAAAGACTTTTACTCTTCTATTAAGATATATTATATTATAGTAACAGTTTACCACCGCTTAAACAGTGGTTGGAAAAACTACATTTCTTTTGTAGCGAACTACAACTACAACTACTTTGTTATAAATGTAGTTAACTACAACTACAACTACTTTTTTTTAAATGTAGCGACTACAAACTACTTTTGAATTGTAGTAGCTACTTCGCTACTTATTAAAAAATAAATAAATAAAAAGCATAGACCGTTTGAGGATTGACCGAAAAAATTCGAAAAGTGGTTTACATCAATAAATTAATTCATTTGAATGGAATAAGACTAAGAATTGTCTTTAAATTTATTTGTTACTTTTCCTTTGTGCTCTTTTTTTTTTTGCTAAAATTTGTCCTTTTTAGATTTTTCTTACAATTTTTACAAATATTCGCCTAAAGAAAGGATTCACAAGTTAAAAGATTGGAAGAATTCAACCTTCAATTTTTTTAAATTTCTTGCCAGGGAATATTTAGGAGCATGAAAATTATTTGAAGGAATATAAAAATCATGATGTCAAATAAACCAATGACATCAAACAGAATGTACTTCGTCAAAATGATGTATCTAAGATAAGCTCATGTTTTTATGGTTCTTATTTCTCATTGCGTCCGCTACTGTACGCGTTCAAGATTTGCACCAGTCAGAGTCAATTAAACCTTGTTTTTCTTCCTCCGTTACTTTTTAAAAAAAATTTCATTCATTTTTTTAAAGTAGTTTTTAGAAATCGCTACAAACTACTATTTTTTTGTATCGCGCTACTCACTACTCTACTTTTTAAAAAAAGTAGTGCGCTACACTACAAACTACTAAAAAATGTAGCTACTACAGTAGTTTCGCTACTTGTAGCGCGCTACTTCCAACCACTGCGCTTAAACTACCGTCATTTAATGACAAACAGGTAATTTAAATCCCAAAAAAGGTTTTTATCACAATATACAGTATATTTTAAGTGTTGTTAATCTTTGCATGTAATAAAATAAGATGTTTGAATGTGTGTGTGGGTGTGTTTGTATGGCGTGCTTCCCTGGAAATCGGTATAGGACCTAGAAACAAGAAATTTGATACACTGGTGTATAAAGCTTTTGCCAACGATGTGCATAGCTGGGCCGTGTGTTTGATAAATTAATTGATGAACTAAGACCAGCATCCTAACCACTCTGTCGGCTACTTCATATTATGACACATAATGCTTATAGCCAAATCAATCACAAGAAAAAGCCATAATTTAAAATTCCAGAAATAAACGGATAATGTATGCGTAAGGTCCTAACCTCGTTAAAATGGGTTTAAAGATACTCCACTTAACTTAGAGAATACCTGAACAACTTTAAAGGCTTCAAGAGGGAAATGATTTGGATAATTATACAATTGCATCGCCCATAATTATCATGAGCTTCGGAAATATTGACCAATGGTGCTGTATTTGTCAATATTGAATTATCGTAAGGTAGTCTGAAATTCACTTGGCACCACAAATCTAATTTTCAAACCTTTTAATTCTATTCTAACGCGTTTTAACCTAATTACTAAGTATCGGCTTTCAAAACTATAACAAAACTGAGCGATCGCCTGGCGAATTATTTGTTTAGCTGCCGTTTTGCCACCTTTCGATTTATATTTATTTCACGAACACATTAACCAGAAAATTTTCGAGAGCTTTTCTATAGGAAATATTTTTTATTTTGCAACTGTTACATTAATCTATGAATCAACTTCTGCAATGACACCACAGAGAAATATAATGAGTGGTTCATTCTGTACCTGGTGGCCAAAAATATTTGACCGAAGCACATTTAATATTTATAAAACTTTGTGTGTTTAAGAGACTTGCGTAACTATGTGGTTATATTAGAAATCACTATTAGTAGTAATTATTTTTTATGTTTTAATGTTTAACATTCGATGCAACTGGTTTTAACGAAGCATAGTAAACAAGCTCTTAAGGCTCGTAGAAACTTTGACCAAATTTCTTCTGACGCAGAAAATTGCAAGCGTTTGAATGACCTAAAACTTATAGCTGTGCATGAAATATCCCCCCATTTCCCAAAATATCATATTTTTAAGTAGAATCAGGTCAAAATAGAAAGAGAACAAAATAGAATTTTGGGAAAAGCGCGCCGAGGCGCAACAAACTAATTTTTTGAATAATGTCATGAAAATCAGACGAAAAGTTTTGGCCCTACGAACGAAACAGACGTCCATCCAAATATAATACTGGCAGCAGAGGTTCTAGTTTAAAACTGTAAAATGCACAGAAATAAACTGTAGAGGTAGCAATTTTACAGTTTCCTACGGTAAAGTTAGCAATTTTGCAGTTTATTGCCGTAAAATTTAGCTGTATTATACTGTAAAAACAACAATATTGTAACGAGTCCGTAGCACCTTCAACTTTCTTAAATAATCATTCAAATCTTGAGGAAGAGTAACTATAAATTTATTTACAAGTATGTACACTTATTTACAATAGGAGCAGGAAACAATTGCTAAATATCCAGCAATTAGGTAGCAAACAGTACACTGTACTCTCAACAGTAACTCAGCACCACGTATCTAACGTGAACAGTAATTAAGAAATTACAAAAGCAAACAACCATTCGCCCAAGCGAATAAAACGAGCCTCTCAGAAATCCAATTTGAGAAAAACTAACTGTGTTCAAGGCAGTTGGACAGCTATTTATACTCGGAAGGAAATTTCTACATAGTCTAGCAAAATCCGGAGTGTTCGATTCATTCACAAACTTAAATAATCCATTCAAGAAAATTCTAGTGATAAAAAGAAAAACCCACGATATTACAACTCCGAGCGAAAATGTCTTCATGCTTATTAAAGTTAGGGTAAGTGCAAAAACTACGAAATGTTATAGGGTCGGTATACAAATGGTAGAAGTGATATCTTCAGATACTTTTGCAACATGTCGCCAGATAAAACCAAAACTAGTGAAAATGATGCAAGGCATTAAAAACAACAACTATTTACAAGATTTGTAACAATATAATACTGGTAGCAGTGGTTCCAGTTTAAAATTTGCAAAATGCACTGCAATATACGGTAAAATTAGCAGTTTTTACAGTTTATTATTATAAAATTAGCTGTATTATACATTTAAAACAACATTCATTTCATACAGTGTACTGTAATTTTCAAAACAAAATTTCCGGTTTTGTCATTTTGAAAATGGAAAATCATCTTAACTGTTTCATTTTTTACTAAATTCCTCTTCGTGTTCGTACATTCTCAGCTGTAAAACTGCAGTTGTGTTGCAAACCTAACCTGGCAGCATCGTGACGGATACGCAGACCCTAGTCACAGCATTACGAAGCAATCAGGTTAGATTTGCCACAGTTATAAATATTTCATATCGCACCCTTGCTACAAAAGTGCCACAACTCAAAAATTGTAATTTTTGAGTTATGACCGTCATTAGACGTAGCTTACACGTCTCTACAAAATCTTCAAAAGAGCCAGAAGTTGCATTGAAAAATCAGCCGCCAAAGGGCAGTTATGGCGTTTTGCTGTTATCAAGAAGCATAGGACCCCTTTCCCTGAAATGCCACATCTTGAGTTGTCGTCCAGCCGTAGTAGAGTAACGTGCGTAACTAACGATCGTATCGGTCTTCATATTGGCAAATTCAAAAATACTAAAATGTGCCGAGTCAGCCCGGGAACAGTTTTTTGCAATTCCTGGAAAACGTAGTTTTTTGAGTTGTGGCACTTTTGTAGAAAGGGTGTTTGGTCCACCATGTTTGGTCTACAAAATAAGAGGAGAAAAAAAACCCTTACATTGCATTACTTTTACGTGAGAGGAAAATACTTTATTAAATATACTGCATAATAAATAACTTTAACCTAAATATTCATAGCGTACATTAGCCATTTATTCCAGACGTGTAAAATTTTAAACAAATCAAATATTATAATTTCCTTTTTTTTAGAGTATTGTGATATTTTCTTATCGGGAAAAAACACCTAATCTTATCCTATATGCATATTGATAATTATCAGCAATAGAAACTTCTTAAAAATTGAAGGCTTGCTGAGCTGAAATTTGGGTGGAAGACAATAGTACGCCTCATCTTACAAAACAAAAACAAGAGGAGAATTTGCAAAGCAATGCGTTTAATACTTTTAAAAAATAAGGCGAAAAGAAATCTCAGGTGACCATACAAACAAAAAATAATCAAGGAAAATAATCCGCAAGAAAGAGCTTTTCTTGAGAAAGTTGTTTTCTAAGCTGAATATTTGGAACTGAATCCCAAAAGCACAAACCACATTCTGAGAGAATTGGAAAGTTTTGCGTAGAAGGAAAAAAAACTCTCAATTTTTCGTCCCACCATATTTTCTTTCATATTACTTCAGGAAAAATAGCGTTTAACAATTTTGCATTATCTGCCTCTTTGTAAACAACCTAATAACAAATTTAAGAGATTTCTCTGCACCGAAAGCACAAAATAAAGGTTTATATATTTGTCGGAAATAGGAGCAGTATTATACTGCCGTCGTAATTTGGAAGGCCCCTAAATCCAGATTTTGCTGCAATTCATGCTTTACAGATTTTTTGTTGTTTATTCAACGATATCAAATAAATTTGAAGTTATTTCCTGCAGGGTTCTACTTATGAGCTAAAGCATTTTTAGAAATATAATAGCATTTATGATGGTTTGAAAATTGTGTCTCCTATTTTCATAATTTTTTTTCTCACTAAGATGGCGCTTTCGTTCTTATGACGGCACACTGTAAAAAAAAACTCTTGCTATTACAGTATAACCCATTTATGCCCAAGTTTTTTTTAACTTTTTTTTTCTTCAAATTTTACCTGCTTAAAACTCTCACTTAGAATGGTTTACATACATTTTTGGCTTGAAACCGTTCGCCTTTGCCATATTCATTGAGTTATTCAACGTCCTGTTTATGGGATATTTTACAGATATGTGAGCGAAATACGATCTTACTTGACTTTACTTGTGCAAAGTAACATTACAGAAGGCATCTGTGATTGATTTTAAGCAAATCATTTTAAAACAGTTTAATTTTATGAAAAAAAAAGTTCGCAAAAAAAAAATACTTTCTGTGGCTACCCATCCTGGATCGTTGCTTGACTGATTAGTCTGAAAATAGCTGACAATAAATAAACTCTGATGTCCAAATAGTGGCTCTAACTGGTTTTCTCAAGAAGAAGGACTATTTAACTTATGAAAAACAGCTTTAGTATAACGATATACCCATTACAAGTTTTTGTATGCAGTAACTAACAAGCTTCCCGTTTTTAGGCTACTGAGAATAAATGGGCTAGTACTGAAGGCAGAGGTTTTACAATTTCTTACTATAAAATTAGCAGTTTTACAGTTTATTACCATAAAATTAGCTGTATTATACCGTAAGAACAACGGTACTGATACTGGCAGCAAAGGTGCCAGTTTAAAACTGTAAAATGCATAGTAATAAAGTGCAAAACTACCAATTTAGTTAACTAGCAATTTCAGAGCACTAGCAATTTCACAGTTTACTACTGTGAAACTAACAACTTTCCAGTTTATTACTGTAAAATTACTATAAAATTAGCTGTATTATACTGTAAAAACATCTATTTTTTTGCAGTGGGAGCAGGAGGGGTAGTAGTAACCAAAAGTATGACAAGAAGCATTTTTCATAACAGTATGTTTCTGTAATACTACGTGATTTGTGGCAAAGGGGGAGGGCTGGTATGGTGCAGTGTAACACTTTTTGACAGAGGGTGGCGAGTGCGATGAAAAAAGGTGCTGCACCATTTCTGTACCTCAGAACCAGACTAACGTAAGTCCATTTTCGTCATTTTTCAGTAGAGGGGAAAAACGATGTCGAATACATCGTTTTTCCCCTCTACCGAAAAATGACGAAAATGGACTTACGTTAGTCTGGTTCTGAGGTACAGATTTATGGACTACCCCAAAACCAATATTGTTTAACCCTACACTGCATGGTGTTGCCAATTGGCTACATGGGCAATTTGTCCTCCTTATGAATAGCAAAATGTAGTCATAAGGCAAATCAATGCATAAAAAGCAAGTATTGGGTATATTTAAAGCAATTATCACCATTTATCCTCCATACATGGCAGCACTGATCTGTTACATGCTCTTAAATTAATCCATATGGATAGCTTTTAAAATCCCTCAAACTACCATGTTTTGAAATTATTTTTTACAATGAAACATTTTTCTTCGTCTTTTAAAAAAATAACATGAATAAAATAAACATTTATCTTTCGTTTAAGATGTGTTTTATATCAAAATAATTATTTGGAAAAAATCTAGGACATAATACACGTCTGTAGCCATTTGGCAACATCATGCAGTAAGCATCCAGAGAACACTTCTATTCATCTCTATAGTTCATGAAGTATGTGCTTTGTTTATGTTTAGCGCTAGCTTCTTTCTCTTTTTGGAAGGTATAATATAATCATGCGGACCCAAAAGTGTTACTTTCGCCTGTTCTACCGTTTATAAGACCTCGCAATTATCAATGCTTAGTTGATGTTCAACAGAGTGAACAAACAAAAAATCAATAGGGAAAAGCCTTTAAAACGTGTTCATTTTAGATTTCAGTTAGCACAAACGTTTTGCTTACACGGACAAGTAAAGTCATTAATAATTTTAAAATATAGTTTTGAAAAAAAAACTAAACAATACGCTTTTACATTGTAATGCGCTGTGATCATCACGGGTTTCCCTCTGATTTTCAAAACTACTGAATATCCGCGCTTAAGTTTACATGTACTTATAATACATCAATATGCAATACAGTTTAGCCTTTAGTATTAAAAATAATATTAAATATATTACTTTTATATTTGCAAAGAACGTAAATTTTATCTTTTATTCAGAGTTACATACATACATACATATATACAAACAAACCCACATGTGAAATTAATAAAAGCGTATTAAAAAGAGACCATTAGCTACAGAGGAACTAGAGTTACAAACCAAAAAAAAAAAAATAAAAGAGAAAAGAAAGAAATCTTGCGCGAGAGAGCCTCCAAAAGACATCAGATTTGACAGAATTGATCATCGGAAAGTACAAGTACATATAAAAAATAATGTAAAATGTCAAAATGTAAAGGATTACAAGAGTACAGTGCACCAAATGTTCAATTCCTCTATTTTTTTACAAAAAAGAACTAATTTCAAGACTATCATTTACAATCATTTTTATCTGTTTAATGCATGGTGTAGCCATTTGGCAACAAAACTATTTTTAATTAGAAAGGGGTGAAAATTTAGAGTTAAATTTTTTAAAATATTTTTCCATGTTTTCTTATTACATTGACAAACACATATATTTTTTTCTACGAAAAATAAAAAATCATGCAGTGTAGGGTTAACCTTACCGTGCAATACTTGGTTGCAGTTGAGCAGCGAAATATATAATAATTATTATTTTTGGGGGGAATAATTATTTTTGGACTTATAGAATATTAGAATGGATATGAGTAATGAAGCAATATGCAATATACCACCAACTCGGTTGTTCTAATTTCATATTAGCTATACCAGTTTTTTTTTTTTTTTGGCTCCCTCTGCTTCCATAATGGGGTTTCTGCCTTACATTCGGTTAATTCTATTCCAGACTGACGAGTTTCAATGAGCACGATACTGCATGGATGGAATAACCGAGCTTGTAGTATATTGCATGTTTCTGCCTTAGCCCTGGCTTAGTGGGGAGGTGACTTACTGCGTTATAACTAAGCATTGTTTTTACTCTTCATCTACTTATATTAAAAACTGAGTATCTTTCTAACTATCCTTTCTATGTCACGCTTCTTTCTCCTGAACGTCAATGAACTTAAAGTCGAACCAGGTACCGATAGATAGTAAATTTTTCAGGCTTTATTAGTTTCAATTTATATAATTATACGATTTTAATTAGCGAAGATATCAATTAATAAGTAGTCAAATTTAAAGCGATTAAGCCTAATAAATGATTAAATATGAAATCCATTGTTGAAAAGCGGTTGCTATGAAACAGTGATAACAATGATAATGAGAATTTTGAATGAAGGCTTAACTAAATCAAACACGAAACTCATAAGCGGGCCACTTACGTAGTATTTTTATCGCTAGCTACTTGTAATATTTTGAAACATTCATTTGTTGAAAAGCCATCTACTTATATTAAAAACTGAGTATCTATGTCTGCTTTTTTCCTTTGAGCGAGCTGAACGTACTGAAACTTTCCTCACCATCTTGAAGGCGCGAAGCATCTCAATAATTCGAATGATTTTTTTATATAGGAAAAAAGTAAAGGTGTGAAGCGCCTGTTAGCGAGCCGCCTTGGCGGGAGTAGTTTCTCGAAATTTTCCTCGCTACTTTCAGGGAACGAAGTGCCCGTGCAACGCCGGGCCACGTGCGTGATACGTCTTGAAATCCAATGAACATTAAATTATATCAAATAATATAACTTCAGAATGATGTAAAAGTTAGAGAGGGAGGACGTTATGCATCAACATGCCGCAGGAAGTTAATCTAGCTGCCCTGGCAGCTAGTATTATATTAACCTTTGAAAACTTAACGGAAAAAATATTGCCATATGATTAGTAATAAAAAAAACGGTAAATTCTGAAATTACTTTTTTTTTGTTCATCGAGTGTAATCTCTAATATATTATACATATACATATTTATACGAATATATGTGTGTGTGAGAGAGAGAGAGAGAAAAAGTAAATGAAATAGTTAATTGTACTATGGAAAAGAATACTGAATGGCAGCAAAAAGCTGTATGGCAGAAGAAATCGGGAAAGAGAGCCAAATCAAACGAAATGAAGTAACAAAGATATTTCCTTCTGCGGGACATTTAATCTCCGAAGATAGAGCGAAGGAAATCGAATAATCTAAGTGATCTTTTAGCACTCTGGTTATTAAGAGATATGGGTTCCTAATCTCGACTTCCTCAAGGAAACTCCTCGCCAGAACTGTGCGAGGGGGAGAATGTGCCTGGCAATTCTCCCAGATTTTCAAATTCTACTTACCTCGAGAAGTTTTGCCTTTCTTGCATCATTAAGTGGTATTTTTTGTGGTCTCATTGTTTGACGGGGAATTGTTTCCCGTATTCGCAGCCATTTGGGAAATCATAGTAGGGTCAAGTTGCAACTAAGAAAGATAGCGAGACTAACGGAAAAACATATGTTACCATTATGTTTCATCTCTGAAATTCGATACTAAAGACTTTTCAAGAAATAATTTATTGACTCAGAATAAAATTTGCCGGTTAATGAGCTGTACTTTAGTTTAAAAGTTCAGATTTAAAATTGGGCACAGCAAAAAAAATCCGTTAAGAACTGCTATGACTAAATCATATTACTTATGCTCTGACTTTTCTGAAAATGAGAACTATTGTCACCTTTATTGTACAAGGAATCAAAGTGTTGAATAAATTAAAGCATAACATATTTTATTCTGTGTAATTCTGAAAGAGAGCAAGTTCATTGGTAAGAACTTGTTAATATATGTAGGGGAGAAAGAAAAAAAGCTTTTCGTTCTATTGATATTATTTTTGATTCAAAAAGGATAGGTTTCATATCTCTGTAATTGACATTCAATTACACTGAAGTTCCAGCGTATCTTAGATTAAAAAATCTGTGACGTCAGAAGAATTTTAGAAAAGAAACATTACTTAAGCGTTCGTTTAAGCCTTAAGAATGCGTAATTATGAAAACTATGCAAGAAATGTAATCGTGATTAAAGTTTGGAAATTAAAACGAAGGAAACGCAAATGAAAAAGCTTTCGAACCAGTTTGCAGAAAAAGTAATCGACTAATGGCGAACACATCCTAGAAAAAGACAATTAAACAAGAGAACTGCACACTCTTAAGAAATTCAGGCGTTAAAAGACATGAACAGTTTTGAAGTTACGCTTTTGCAGATTTTTTGAAATAAGGCAGACAGAGTATACACTTCTGATCTTATCTAGATAAAATGGCGGCAACTTCTCGAAATTAAAATTTACTAATTAATGCTTTTCAAAATTTCATATCATTCTACACGGAGAAATTTTTATTTTCTCGAAATGCTAATTCTTTGTAACGAAAATAAGGAAACTTTTACTGAAATGATTTTTAGAAGCATAAAAAATCTGTCATTCGACGTCCAAAATCATAACTCTCCAAGTTAAAGAGAATGCTAATTAAATCAAAAGTGTGATACACAAAAATGCGAATAACTTTCTAAGGACTGAACTTTATAAAAAGAATCTCGCGTCAAATATGGTATTTCAAAGATTTTCTGAATGTATTAGAAATATGAAAAAGATATAAAATATATCAGGATAAACTCATATTTTAAAATAAATATTCATGAGTTTCCGCAAATATTTAATAACATATCGTATAATAGCCATATGTTTTTAAAATGCACATCTATAACGAACCGTAATTTGAATAAACGTAGCATACATATTGCTACGAGCAACATTTATATAATGATCTCTAGACGTGAAGAAAACACAAAACTAGCAATATAAGATTAGAGGCTTTCACAGCCAGCGCCAATAATGTAACTGCTTTCTAGACTGTAAGGTTTACCAGTCCGAAAAGTCATTATTTTAAAATACATACGTGAAATATAATACAGAAAAGTCATATTTACGTGAAAATGAACTAACGTAGCTTCTCGCGCTTCATATCAAATTATACTTTAGTGAAATGCAACTAGCATTAGTTATAAATATTCGAATGTAATATGTATTTCTTCCAGTAATAATATTTACTTTGAAAGTTGAATCTTCGATATTTTACGGAATCCATAAACTTTTACGTAGTATATTCAACTTTACTACATTTTATAAAATTTTGGCGTGAATAATTATACATGCATATGATAGAAAACTGTTTACTGCTTCGATGATGTGCAAACTGTAATCCAAATGCAATGATTCTTTCTTTTT
>JAXGGA010014787.1:0-31068 GCA_038373865.1 Uloborus plumipes | reverse complement strand
TATGACCGGAGGGAGGCGGGTTCGATCCCAGCCGATCAAAGATCCACCGTCTTGATTAATGGTGGCTGGGGGACGTTTAAAATGTCGTGGTCACAAAGTCCTCCAAGTGAAACGATACCTCTGGGGGTGCTGGTCCAAGGGTTTGCTCTACCCTTGGTTCTGGTTCAAAAATAATAGAGCGCTCTTCAGGGCCCTATCCCGGTTAAACCACGAGTTCTGGTAGGTACGGGGAGTCCTGGAGTGTGTGAATGGTTGCCCACCCTATAAACGGGTCCGTATGCCATGTACGTGTATTGTGGAAGTCGGACTTCACACCAAAATACGGTACATTCGGAAAAGTGAAGCAGCGCATCGCTAATTGACAGCTTAACTGGCACAAAACAGCAACAACAAGAATCGGTATTACCCTCTGCATTAGCTGTTTTCAAATGAATGTAGAAAAATTAATACCGTCCCGACGTACGGAACACAACAGCACTGTGCGTTATTTTTCCTAATTTGTCACTCGTGAGCTTCCAGCACGGGTTGGTTGCTAAAATGGTGCAGTGTCAAACCATTACAGCACAAACTGCATTTGTTGCATGAAATCCGGAAAACATACTTTTACACTTCATAATGCCGGTCATCTGGTCTAGTATCAGAGAAGTTTGACTGTGGATGGAGACGTTCCGGGTTCAAACCCTAACTCGAGTATGTATGCACTTTCTCCTGTCCTTGTGCTTTCTTTGTGTGAATGTGCTATAAATGGCTGCCTACCCAGAAACGGGTCCCCATGGTATGTGCATTGAGCTAATTGGAACTTCTACCATCCCAAGTAGCACACTTCGTTTTTTAAAGGTTGTAAAATGGTTATTAACGTTGTTACAACCGATTAAAAACGTTTATAAAACGTTTAAACGTTTTTTGTGCTACCTGGGCATAATGGTGCTTGTGAAAACGAAAGCCGTTATTTTTCGCTTCAATCGGGTAGATTTGTCAACTCGCACTAGAGTACCCGAGTATTTTAAATAACAGCACCTGAAGATACTGCCCTGGTGTTCCTTCATTTTCTTGCAAAGCAATACAATAACACTGCTTAAATTGCGGCAGTTAAAATTAGAGCAGTTGTGAATTAAAATTATCTTGAATGACTATTGACTATGCTTATCAATTACCTTTTATTAGGATTCGTCAGACTTTATCATAAAATACATTTCTGTGAATTACTTATTTTAAACTACATCGCAACAACTTCGCTTTTAACATCGCAATTTTCAAACGCGGTTTATGCCTACTCTAAAAATGCTTGAAAGGAGAGAAGGGGGAAAAAAGGAAAAATGAGTAAAAAGGCAAAGATGAGCAGGAAATTAAAACTCATTAAATGGCTGAAAGCACCCATAAGTGGAAAAAAGAAATGAAGTTTTTAATGAGACTTGAAATGAGGCAGGGTAATTGAGCAGTAAAAAGCTTCTGCGCGCCCAGGCATGGAATAAGTGGGAATTAAGATAGCCAGTGCTTACTTTCTTTCTTTTCCGTTCAGTGGGTTTATATCTACAGTAATGTCATGAACTGAATTTTAGCTTATTCTACACAGGCACTAAGTTTTACGTCTTCCCAAAAATCATTGTAATAAAAAATCTTCTCATCTTCTCTTCGGTTCCGAAAACATAGATTAAAAGATTTTTTCAGTTTTTGTTGTTGTTTTTTCTTATCCTCTTTAAAGATTTGGCATAAGTCAGATCAACTCCTGTGGGTTGTTGACTGTGGACCCCCGGATGGTGGAATCTAAGGTGCAATGCTAACAGGTGGAGCAAAAGGGGGGAAAAAGTAGGTTGTTAACTGTCAAAAAATCTACGATTAGTAGGGATCAGTTGTAAAGACCACCTTTGAAAGCCCTATGCATCCCAGAATATGCTCAAGAGTGACTGGATGGTGATAAGCATTTTTTACACAGGTGGGATGGATTTTTTTGCCGCTCTCAAATGAGACTCCTCAGGTGACCACTTTAAAGTCTAACGATCGTCGTTTGGGATACACGGTCACATTTCGCGTCTAAAAGTTTTCCAGGAGATTTCCTAGTGAACCACTGATGTGCAGGTGGAATGGGCCAATGAAAGTTTAATTTACATTTTTGTTCTTTTTAGGCTTTTGATGTTTTATTTAGCCTATTGCTATAAGTAGCGACCGACAAAAATTGAAAAATATTATGAACTAGAAAAATTATTTCTCGGAAATGATTTATTAGAAAATTGAATGTAACATGGCTTCCGAAAGATTTTCGTTCTAAAATAACTTAGTCGCCAAGGTGTTTCTTTTTAATCACGCGGGAACTAGGCTTCCAGTATTTTTCGAATCTGGCTATGCCGTTTGTTTATTAATTTTGAATTCATTATAGCATTCCTGAAAAACTCAAAAACATAAAATTTACGAACAGTTACAAAAATTATTAATACGTGTTTTGAGATTACAAGAAGTCCTTGTTTCAAAAATAAATAAAAAATAAATAAATAAGCCTGAGGATAAAAAGACTGACGATCAAAGCTCGCTTTCTTGCATTTGTATTTTATTTTCTAGGTTTTTTTTTTCTTTTCTTTAATTAAAACACAAAAGTAAACATTTATGTTTGTAGCAGTCTTAGTTTACTTTTTGCTTCAGTAGTATCGTCTGTAAAACCGTATACCTGATTCGAATCTCAACCAAAGGACTTGACGTGATAGACTAAAAAAAAATTATGGAGGGAGGGGGTGTCTCAGTGGAGGGGCATAGGTTAATCAAAAACATGTTACTGATCTAGGACAACCAAAGACATAGGACACAGAAGAGCCGGCCACATTGTCTAGTGGTCAGAAGTCGGACCAGAATGGAGAGGCCCCGGGTTCGAACCCCAGCTTAGGAATATATGTACTTTTACCCTCTAATGTCCTTGTCATTTTTCTGTGTGAATAGCTACCTGCCCTACAAACGGGTCTCAATGCATGTATGTTGAGCTAAATCGGACTTCCACCTACATGGTCCTTGTAAAAATGAAAGCCCTACCTATTCCACCTTAAACCGGGTAGATAATAGATAAATCGACCCGTGCTCGGGTAACTGAGTGTTATAGTTAACAACAACACATAGCAGATGACATGGTATGCATCTGAAGTTTCCAAACGAAAACCTATGTGAAATATACTACCTCAAAGCAAAGAAAGTTTTGTCTTCATTTTTGACAGAAAATTAAATTGGCAGTTTTATGACATTGCCAGGTATCGCCTCTCCATTACGCCATATAAATAATGAGAAAAGTAGTCACATCCTACTGACTTGATCATTGTTCCTTACCTTAACCCATTAATGCCTAGCGTGCTTTTTAGGACGGTCCGAAAAAGGGTCTGAATTTCCCCAAAATGAACATTTCAACCAAATAATAGTGTTCGATTAGTACCTTGGTATTGTTTCAATTCATTATTAACAGATTGCAGCACATAACCGTTGTAAAGTGTGTTCTGTAGCAGTTTTAATATGATCTTTATCAAAAATCACATCGTTCACTATCTTAAGAAAAAAAGGTAAGTTTTCAAAGTTATTCCCAGCTCCCCGTTTAAGTTAATTACCGATTTTATTTCTTCTTATAAAATGTCTTTTTAAATATTATATCGTAGGCATAAAAACATTTTAGTAAAAAACAGTATGTACCCTCTGGGGTCTATCGTAACTTTCAAGAGACGATTTTTCTTTCCTCAATAAAACAATTATTTTTTACATAATATTTTTTTTATTATTTTTCCTGTCCATTAATCCATTAATGCCTAGCGTCCCTTTTTAGGGACGGTCCAAAAAAGGGTCTGAATTTCCCCAAAATGAACATTTCATCCAATAATAGTGTTCAATTAGTACCTTGTTATTATTTCAATTCGGTAGTAACAGAGTGCAGCACATAACCATTGTAAAGTGCGTTCTGTGGCCATTTTAATATGATCTTTATCAAAAATGACATCGTTCACAATCTCGAGAAAAAAAAAGCTAAGTTTTCAAAACTATTCCCAGCTTCAGTTTATGTTAATTGCTGATTTTATTTCTTCTTATAAAATGTCTTTTTAAATATTATATCGTAGGCAGAAAAAACATTTAGAGAAAAAAGTATGTACCCTCTGGGGTCTATCGTAACTTTTAAGGGACGATTTTTCCTTCCTTAATAAAAAAAAAATTTTTACACAATATTTTTTTTATTATTTTTCCTGTTCATTAAACACTATTCGTAACCAGTATACGAAATATCTTTGGAGAAAAAAATGTCAGGCATTAATGAGTTAAAATCTTCCGCTTTTTTTGCCAGAAAACTACCGCAAAGCAAAGAAAGTTTTTTCCTCACTCTTAACAGAAAATGGAATTGGCAGTTTTATGATAGCTACGTAGCCATCAGGTATCGTCGCTCCATTGCCCCATGTAGATAAAAGAGAAAAGTAGTCATATCCTCCGAGAAGAGAGATCATCGGTGAACCGCGACCGATTGTGATGTGATATTTGCCACGTGCGGACACCCCCTCTCGTCTTTGATCGGCTGATCAGCCGATTTAATCAGCATCCGACCGTGCAGGATTAAACGATGCTTGGCGGTTTTTCTCACACACCACCGCTCGACGGCGGAATCGACGCCACAGTTGGCTGGGAAGAGTTACGTGTTGCGTCGCTTGGGAGCCAAATGCTTTAAATGTCACTAGATTTGATGAAATTTCGAAGGTTTGAGAAATAAATATGACGTCGTTCAGAACATGCGGTCAGTTGTAAAACTAATTTTGTGACTTTAATTGAAATTACTAACACGTGGGCTGGCTGAATGATAGGGATAAAACTATAAAATCTTATGCTCTGTAAAAAAAAATGATTGTTGATTTTACAATATAATACAGCTAATTTTATGGTAATAAACTGCAAAAACTGCTAATTTTGCAGTAATAAAACTAAAATTGCTAATTTTACAGATTATTACCGTGCATTTTACAGTTCTAAACTGGAACCTCTGCTGCCAGCATTACACTGTTGTTTTAACAGTACAATACAGCTAAATTTTACGGCAATAAACTGTAAAATTGCTAACTGTACAATTTATTACTGTGAATTTTCCGCGTTTTAAATTGGTACCTCGGCTGCCATCATTATACTGTAACATTATACTGTACTGCGGGGAACAAGTGGTAGTCACTTGGGGCCAGGTCGGGACTGCAGGCAGGGTCAAAGAGACACTGGACCTAATCAGGAAAGTTTGGCTGGGAAATCATTGATCACCTTGCCTACAGTCCCGACCTGACCCCCAAGTGACTACCACTTGTTCCCCGCCCTAAAAAAACATCTCGGAGGGAAAAGGTTTGCGTCGGACGCGGAGGTTCAAAAAGAGGTCAACACCTGGCCGCGCGAAGCGGACGGAAAGTGGTGCGATACCGGCATAGAAAAGTACATCGCGCGGATGCGGAAGGTGTTGGAAAAAAATGGTGATTATGTTGAAAAATAGCCAAGATCCTGGCCTTTCAAACGATGTATCATACTTAGTAAATAAATGTCATTTTGTATTAAAAAAATAGGAGACCTTACTTTATTGTTACGTCTCGTATTACTCGAGCGGATCTATCGCGATTTTCTTTTGTCTCCCGAAAAAACATTGACCGGAAAACATCGATTGTAATTTTTGAAAACTTTTTACAGTGACGGAAATATTGCAACTACTGATTAACGATGCAACTTTTTTTCATCGCGGTATTTTTATGACTTTCCTTTTGTTGGAAAAAAATGCCATTGAAAGAAACCTTAACGCAATACAACGATGTTAAAAATCATGGATCGTAAGTAGTAAGACACCGATAATAACTATAGAAAACGTTTTCAAATGAGATGGATTCGGTAACTACTGACTAGTGAAGCAATCGTTCATCGCATGTAATTATGAAACTTTTTTCCTGAAATGAAAAACATAGACATCAAATGTAAACCAACAATGTTGGAAAAAAATCGACCGTGAAACATCGATAGTAACAATAGAACATTTTTTTTCTAATGAGAAAGATACTGCAACTACTGATTAATGATGTAAATTTTTTTTTGATAAAAATAATCATCACATATTTTTCGAAACTTTTTTTGCTGAAATTGAAAACATTGAAACCGAAAAAAACATCGAACTCAAAACATCGATGTTTCTGAAACATCAACATCGATGTCGCAGCATTACTGCCTGTATACATGTAAAATGATAGCGGAGTACATTAAAGTTAATTTAAAAAAAGTACAGGTAACTGTTGATAAAATCGGGGATTAATTTGAGTGGGCATCTCCTGCATTTCTTTTTAATTTTATATGAAATTTTACTCAAACGGAATTCATGCTATTGCATATGAAAATAGTTTCTGGAGACTATAGAGTTCTCTCTCACTTTAGCAAGGGCGTATTTAAAAGGGGGGCCGAGGTGCCCCCCCCCCCGCGAAATCGAGAAAGATTTTTTTCAAAAGTAGGTGTTCGGTTTGTGTTGCGCAAAAAAAAAAACAAGAAAAAAGCCCACTCTCTATTAACAGTGTTTTCAAAGGTGTATATAAGGGAGAGCCCCAGAGGATCTTTCCCTCCTATACCCCTCCCCCCCCAGAAAAAATCTGATTTTTTTAAATAAAGGTAGTTATTATTCGGTTTAAGTTTACTCTTAAATTATTTATACATACTTTTAGCTTGAAAAACATAAATGAATAAATAATTACTGCTAATAATAATTCGTTGGATGGCACCAGGCAGTGATGCAACACAAGAGGGTCAGGGAGCCCTTGCGCTTTACTCAAGAGTTTTTCTCTTGAGGAAAGCGCATTAGTAAACGCATAGAAAAAATCCTAATCATTTTGAATAGAAATTTTTTAATGAAAAATATTCAACACATGTAGATTATTAGTCAGCAAATTACGTTTCTCTCTTTCTTCTCTTTCCCCTTTTTTTTCTAGTCAGTCAGGAAATGAGTCTTTAAAATAATGCTACACTCAATAAATTTAAAATAAAGTCGTAATCATTCCTCCCAGCAAGAAATTTAAAATAAAGTGCAATCATTTTCGGTTTTAGTTTTTTCAAATAATTTCCAAGTTTTCAGCTGAACAAAAAAAAAATCTAAAAGAGGTAGAAGTCCAAGCCGGCCGAGCTAGAAGGGGCACGTCCTTACCATAGGTGAAATTAAAGAAAAGAGTGCCTCTCAGTGGCGGATTTAGGGTAGGAAGTCGAGGCCCGTATATTCGCCAAGCATGAATTCAAAGGAGGCTCATGACCCTCCTTAAAGAGTCCAAAGAAATCTTAAAACTTCGCTTTTACAACGTGTAATTTAGTTGCAGTTTCAAGACTTCAGTATCCGAAAATTTTCGGAAGAGAGTTCTTTTCCCGCTTCTTCTTCAATACATTGGTCAAACATTGCCTCAAATGACAATTTAGAGATTTAAAATTAAAACAGTTAACGGTAGTTGATATCCCTCTTACTTTCTATAGTCTTTAGCTCTAAAATGTGTTTTTAGAAAAGAGAGAGCTCCCGAAATAGTCTCTATGCCCAAAAATTTCCGGAAGAGTCCCTAAATCCTTTTATTATCCTAAATGTTGTCAGACAAAGCCTAAAAGAAGTTGTTCCTATCAAGAATCATGGCATAAGCGGCGCTATTGAATTATTTTTAAGGGGCGTTTTTAAAGGTTTTTGTTTTCTTTTTCTTTCACGTGTGGCTCTCGTTTTTAAAGGGATCTTCGTGGAACTCTTGGATGATAAGTTTTTGCTCTTGGGGGTAATGGGCACCTCTGCTAAAAGTAAAATTTTGAACCTTCAGTTTAAAAAAATAGAGCTTAAAATTGCATTCTTGAAGCTTCAATGCCGCAAAATTTCGGGGCACAGCACCCGAATCCTGCCTCTTCTCTTGACGGTATTAAATATAACCTAAATAAAAATGTTTTTAAAACATTAATTTTGAAGCATTTCGGGAGAGAGTCCT
This sequence comes from Uloborus plumipes, assembly GCA_038373865.1. NCBI lineage: Eukaryota > Metazoa > Arthropoda > Arachnida > Araneae > Uloboridae > Uloborus > Uloborus plumipes. The sequence goes on along the minus strand of JAXGGA010014787.1, from coordinate 23,116 downwards.
TGCTAACGTTACTACCAAAGATGGTAGTAAGTAAAGTAAAAATGGCTTAAGGTTTCAATTTTAAAAATTTTCGGAGAGAGATCCCTAACCACTTTTTGTCTCTTAACGTCTCCAAATAGAACGCGAAATTGCGCATCTATGTATCAAAAATCTTTCAGGGGAGGGTCCTTGAACTTTTACTTCCCAAAGATAACTTAAATAAGACTTCAGTTCAAAAAAAAAAAAAAAAAAAAAAACTCATCTTCTTTTTTTTTTACTCTATCATGAAGAAATATATCCTGAGTTGTGCTTCAGTGTCAAAATATTTCAGGAGAGATGCTCCGAGTCTTCTCAATTCTTTTAGTGTCACTAAAGATAGCCTGAAATTGCGTGTTTAGAATTTAAGTTTCAGTAAGGTTCCCAGCGGAATCTTGATCCTCCAACGTCATCAAAGGTGGCATAAATAATTTCAATTTTGAAAAAAGTTTTGGAGGGAATCTAAAACTTCGTAATTTTCTATCTCTTCCAAAAATTACAATATTTTAATTCAATTTGAAAATTTCTACCTGTCTTACAGTAATAGCGAAAAAAAAAAGAAAGTTGGGGGGGGGGAGCTAAGCTTTATTATATGGGCTCCTCCGAAATAAAAACCTATATACGCCACTGCACTTTAGCTAAAAATTAAGACTTGGATAAAAGTCGATCCATAAAAGATAGTACCTAGTTAAACCAAAAATCCATCTTCTGAAAGTTAAAAAATTTTGCTACCTTCAATTGCTGAAAACTAAGTCAGACAAATTCAGCGTTTTTATTTAAAAAGTTAGATGGCAGCACAGGACAAATATCAGTCAATTCTCATCTTGAGGAGTATACAGGGAGCCTAATTACAAATTTAACCTTTGGATGCAGATTATGAATGAAAAAATACTTTTATTATTAAATGGATTATCATGAAAACATACGAGCAAACTTACTTTTTTTAAAAAAATAAGAGTGCGGTTCAACATATTAAATGCAACATTTGTTTCTCTTAAAGTAATACAAATGCAAGATTTTCTCGCGGTTTTAAAAAATGCTAATTTTTATTATTTTAAGAACGTATTTTTTTTTTTTTTAAATATACTTTATCTTTGTTTTATGATTAAAAAAAATACAATTTCTCCCTCAGATCAAATTAGTAATTAAAATTTATCGTTTATACTCGTAAATAAGTAAACAGTCAAACTTACTATTCAGATAAATCTATACATTCAAAAGAAACAAAACAAAGAATGAAAGATTATTCTGAAAAGCATGTGCTATCTGTGCAATGACTATCACTTGAATGAAATCATAGTAACCGAGCTAGAAAAAGAGTGCACTACGAATTCAATAATCAGGGTTATTAGAAAATTTTATCATAAGAAAGTATTTTTTAGTTATAGTTTAGTTCTTATAGTAACACCAGGTCAGGATACGAGATGATTAGGGAGCCCGACGAGGTCCAACCCCCCTAAGGGGTGGGAAGGTTCGGATGGCATAGAGGGTTCAATTTATGATTGAATTCATACTTGATGAAAATGCGATTCAGGCCATTAATTTGAATGGAAGAAAACTTGATGAAGAAGAGCAAAATGTTTTACATGAGTTGCTGTTTTCTTTCTTAGTAAATGAGCATAAACAAAAAATATCCTTAAGCAGTAATACAGTAAACATTTTAATGACTATTTTTGAAAAGACAAGGGAAAATTGAGGTGCAATACAGCTTTTTAGTACTTTCAAGAAATATGTCATTCTCGGAGTCGCACCCGTCGATTATCAGTAAACACTGGATCTATATTTATTTTTTAGTGAATTTCAGAAGTAGTAAGTATGTTGAGAAAAGATGAAACGAGATGGCGCCACCACAATTGCGCTCTCTTCTCTTGTATATCATTCCATTTTCTTTATTATTTTTTTGAATTACTGGACTTTCATATTTATCTAAACGAAATACATTTATTTCTCTCTAATATTAAAATTCTGGTGCTATTTTTAAAAATTATTAACTTTTGCAGGATCTCTGGAAATAAATACCATTGTGCTTAAAATAAAGAGTTAAAATACGACGTTGAAGATTTCTTTCATCTAAAAGCTCTTTTTTTTTGCGTTAAAAAAGGAATTCTTTGAAACGCCGAAATACGTGTCTGCAGTATTCCTGCGCATTTGTGCTTTTCAACGTTATGTTTTTGCGTTTCTACTAAACCCTTTGTGGCTGCTACGATAAAGGAATTTCCTATAGAGACATTTTATTGCATTTAATTTCATACAGAGATTTCTAAAATTTAATTTTTTGGTGAAAACCCTTCACAGAGGAAAAAAATCAAGGTAAGCTATCCAATAGTTCCGATGTGCACTCAGGTGCGCGCCCGATGGGAGGTCACGGGAGGTCACTGTGACCTCCCAATGATTTCCGCATTCCTGATATTTTCCTGGGATTTTACCAAGAAAAATTAATAAATCTTGCAAAAACTTCCACTAAATGATCAAGTACTGGCAATTCACTGTACACAAATCAAGTTCATATTATATACTTATTTTTATGCTATCAGAATTCTTACTTTTCTTTATTATAGGTCTCTGCTTCCGAATAATCACAATACTACACCAAATAATGAAAAATCGAAGTTAATTTTTTAAGTTCAATACATTCAACGGGTTTTTCAACTTTCCCATGAATTTAAAAGAGACCTCATGAAAGGGAGAGTTATTTTATCTAAGTATTTTATCTCTATACACTCAATTGGAGACCTAAGCTCCGTAAATCTCAAGTATGTTGATAGAATCAAGATCTCATTAGAATAGAAACTGAAAAATATTTTTGTAATTTTTTTTTTTTTTTTTTTGAAATTTTGTTCGATATCGGCACGTTTTCCTGACGATTCGGCAATTTGAAGACAACATTGCAACATTGAGATTATTTGCTCTTTTTAGTTTTCAGAATTGTTTTTTAAAAGATGCCTCATGTTTCTTCTCACTAAATGTTATGCATGTACGACATGAGTGCATGCTCGCATTTTATCATTCGGTAAAATTAGAACTTTATTCGTCAAATTGATAATTTTCCCCCTCCCAAAAGTCGTATTTCGGGGCGCCCATGTGTGCACTCACTGGGGGGAGCTAAGGGGCTTAATGGGCTTTTCATTGCTATCAGAAGCATGAAGATGAACCTCCTTGATAAAACAAAGCTACTTAAAAATGGCGGCTTTTAGGACTTGACGTTTGGACATTAGTAGAGAGATAACCTCTAACCCCTCCGTAATTTCATCGCAGCTAACTTTATTTTTTTTCTTTCTACTTCAAACTCAAAAACCTTCTAAAAGAGTTCTGTTTAGTAACTCCCAGGGAGCAATTCTGTATGGGCCACTGGTGTAGTACATGGGTCAGGGCAGTGGTTGGAAAAACTACATTTCTTTTGTAGCGAACTACAACTACAACTACTTTATTATAAATGTAGTTAACTACAACTACAACTACTTTTTTCAAAATGTAGCGACTACAAACTACTTTTGAATTGTAGTCGCTACTTCGCTACTTTTTAAAAAATAAATAAATAAAAAGCATACACTGTTTGAGGATTGACCGAAAAAATTCGAAAAGTGGTTTACATTAATAAATTAACTCATTTGAATATGGAATAGAACTAGGAATTGTCTTTGAATTTATTTGTTACTTTTCCTTTTTGTTCCTTTTTTTTGCTAAAATTTGTCCTTTTTAGATTTTTTAACCAATTTTTACGAATATTCGCCACAAGAAAGGATTCAAAAGTTGAAAGATTGAAAGAATTCAACCTTCATTTTTTTTATTAATTTCTTGCCAGGGAATATTTAGGAACATGAAAATTATTTGAAGGAATATAAAAATTATGATGCCAAATAAACCAATGACATCAAACAGATAGAATGTATTTCGTCAAAATGATGTATCTAAGATCAGCTCATATTTTTATGGTTCTTATTTCTCATTGCGTCCGCTGCTGTACTCGTGCAAGATTTGCACCAGTCAATTAAACCTGTTTTTTTTTCCTTCGTTCTCTTTTTTTATTATTATTTTTCATTTATTAATTTATTTTTCAATTTAAAAGTAGTTTCCGGCAATCGCTACAAACTACTATTTTTTTGTATCGCGCTACTCACTACTCAACTTTTTTTGAAAAGTAGTGCGCTACACTACAAACTACTAAAAAATGTAGCTACTACAGTAGTTTCGCTACTTGTAGCGCGCTACTTCCGACCACTGGGTCAGGGTCACCTAATCAGCAAGCCTATCAATTTTCAAAAGTGTGTTTTGATGTATGTAATAAAATCAACGTCATTAAAGCTCAAGCATTTTCTCCATGAGCTTATGTTGCAAAAAAAAATAATAAATATAAATAAGTAAAACATTACATTTGTTGATGAAGGTAGAATATTCAGCTTTCAGCATTTGCGTGTTTGCGTTTTAACCACAAAATTTTTCTGCGAATTTGAGTCAGGAGTTCCTTATACTCTTGAAACAACAATACTTTCCGAAATTCTTCATTTACCCAAGTAGCACACTTCGTTTTTTAAAGGTTGTAAAATGGTTATTAACGTTGTGACAACGGATTAAAAACGTTTGTAAAACGTTTAAACGTTTTTTGTGCTACCTGGGTATCTTGTACAAATATGAATATTTTACTTCTACGCTATTCAGGGTTTTCTTTTTATTGTTATTCAGGGTACTAACTTTACATTAGCTTGCTTTCCGCCTCCAGCTCTGTTACTGCCTATTCAAGACTGATGAGTTCTAATAAAAACGAAACTGCTGTCTCTGGATGGTATAACCAAGCTGAATATACATTTCTGCAATAAGCGAATTATCAAACCAGAGGGACGAACACACCACCCAAAAAAAATGATGCATTACTAATTCATAGAAAATTAATCACAACTCACTGTCATTGGACAATAATTGGAGAATGGGTGTCTGAAAGCGAGAATGCGTCACATTTGATTTTAAACTAGATATGTGTTATTTAAAGAATGTTTTATGTCATTTTGGCCGACTTATGGAGACTTACTGGATACTGGTGCAGTTACCCAAGATATTAAGATAAAAGATGATTGAAAATGACAAGAAGAAAAAAAAATACATTTATTGCACTCATTGTTTCATCATTCCGCGTTTCAACAAATTCAATGTTTATTCCTCAGCAAACAATACCAGAGAAATTTTTAAATATCAAGTAAAATTTGTGTTGTCTCAATTGTCTGTGAGAAAGTTTAAAGCTTTTACACTATTCTACTTATTTAATTAAAAATCAAGTTAAAACTTAAAGTTAAGAAATCCAAACGTATTTTTTTTATGATTTTCTTAGTCATTTCTTTATTTATAAAATTTGTTATTTTTAAAATAGTTATTAATCTAATCGTGTAATATTACTCTAAACATGTTGTGTTTACTAATGGCTGTTATAAGCAGTCCTTGGTTACAAGTGATTTCGCGTTAGTCTAAAAATTTCTTAGAGTTGTCTGGAAAGGCTTTGTTTGCTTTGATTCAGGGCTAGAAAAATTTTTTTTTTTTTTTTTGTCTACAAAAGCAAATGTAACAGTCATTTTTAACTCATACTGCAGTACCTCTCCCACCCTCTTAAAGTCTGCACATAGCTCATCTACCTCAATTTAAAAAGAAATCCCCCCCCCACCCAAAAAAAAATAGTTGAAGAAAAAATCGAATAAAAATATATTCATCAGTTCTGGGTAAACAAGAACTAACATAACTTTCAATCATTCAACTAATTAAGAATTGATTGACAGCAACGATTTTCGATCATTCAACTAATTAACGATTCATTCAGCGCAACAAGGCTACGCTATGGTGACACTCCATCAGAAAGATTTTTTTTTTGTGGTGCGGTTATTTCTATGCAAATCAATAGGTTGAGGACGTTAAAGAAACGAACGGTTTGGTTGTGTTTTCTAGTCATGCAATGGAATCATTATCAACAAGTACTCCTTGCCATGCTCTGAAAACAGGCTGCAGATAAGATCAGTTGTGGGACTAGGAACTAACTGATATCCCCCTCTTGAGAACAATGGGTATGATTCACATTTTACAATATACAATTGCACCGTAGCAGCGTTCGATATCATTTTTTGTAAGGTAATTGTCAAAGAACTATATGTATGCATATATCTACTGTAATTATGTAAATGTTTGTGTATATATCTAATCTAATACCTTTAAACGAGCAATTCTTGTATATATATTTATTTATTTATTTATTTATTTATTTTTCGGATCTCAAAAACGGCTCTAACGATTTCGATAAAATTTTGTATTTAGATAGAGTTTTGGTTTTTGAGTTCATCTACGTCGGCATTTTTCCTGTAAAAACGCGAGTTTTCACAAAAATACCCGTTTTTTGTGCCTTCATTAAGTAAGTTTGAGACACTTTATTTCGCCATTTTCTTTATGATTACTATCTTTGTTACTGTTTCATAGCAACCACGTTTTATTATAACAATGGATTTCATATTTATTAAAACAGCGTAAATTTAAAATTTTTATGGTATTTGGCAAACGAGTTTTGGTAACACGTTAGAATTATTATTGTTTTTGAAATTTAAAAGAGATCAATCAAAATAAAGTTAGAATTGGGTGTGGGCCGCGGTAGTTCGATCGATAAGTCGTCGGACTCGTAACCAAAGGGTCCCGGACCGATCATATAGAGGGAGCCGAGCCGATCAAAGATCCACCGTCTTCATTAATGGAGGCTGGGGGACGTTAAAAATGTTCGTGGTCACAAAATCCTCCAAGAGAAACGATACCTCATGGGGATGCTGGGCCAAGGGTTTGCTCGGCCCTTGGGCCTGGTTCAAAAATGAACAGAGCGCTCTTCAGGGTCCCATCCCTGTTAAATCACGAGTTGTGGCATGTACGGGGGGGGGTGTCCTTGGAGTGTGAAGTAAAGTGAAAGTCAAAATCAAATGGAACCAAATGCGTACTGGAGAATATGGACTCTGCATCCATTCTCATCAACCCCTCCCTCGCTTTAGGCGCCAAATAAAATGAAATTGGGTGTGATTTTACGGTGAGCATGGATTTAAATAAGGTTGTGTTTTTTAAAACAAATTACGGCTGTTTTAAATGCGTAATTGCAACCAAAGGCAAAAAATGCTTTTCAAGTGAATCTAAATAAGTACTTCGCATCTTAGAAAAAGACACGAGTTTACAAACCTCTTTTTTTTTTAACCGAGCGGGTTCGGTCCCCTGGTACTATATATATGAACTGTGAAACTTTTGTGATTCGTGCGTCAATGAAGTGCATTAAATACAGTATAATGCAACTTAAAATACCCTAGCAGCATCATATCATCGGCCGATGATCGGCCATTCATCGAAACCCGATGAAATTCTCATCGGCCGATGATCCAATATGTCTCATCGGCCGATCAGAATCCGAGCAGCAAAATCCGATGAGAATACGATGAGATTTGGAGCAATTTACGAGCAGAACAGTCCCGTGCCGAGGAATTTCATCGGGAAACTTGATCGGAAGGATATCGTTTTCTGATGGAATATAGCTCATCTTATTTTCATCGGAAAAGTTGATCGGAAGGATATCGCTTTCCGATGAAAAGTAGCTCATCGAAAACCGTGCTCGGATACTGATCGGAACGATGTCATCGTGCGTTACAGGATCAGTTTACGAGGAGTTTGTTGATCGGCCGAGCAAAATCCGATGAGTTGATGCTACTTGGGATAGTCTTTCGTGTAAAAAACCAAAACTATTTTTAATTGAATGCATTTTGCTTTCAGAATCTTCGTGTGCAGTCATAATGTTGTAAAGTACCGTTTAATTCTGTGAGAGGGTTGGACTTAACTGCTTTTAATATATTGATTGATAATTTTGCAAATATTAATCGAATATAATATTGTGTAAAGTTAAAACTGCGTAAAACCATGAAATTCCTAGAAAACATGTAGTTTTTTTTACCATTTTGTTTTTGACATTTCTGTACTTCAAAATTCTGTACTTCAGTACCAGACTAACGTTTTGCCATTTTCGTCATTTTTCAGTAGAGAGCAAAAACGATTTTTGGATACATGAAAAGGATGGGACTCGCGCTCTTTTCACGCTGCTAAATAATTGTGAAGGAGTTTATATTATAGAGTACTGTTTTAATGGGTCGATGTGGAATAAGATTCTACATACAATGAAGTAAAAAAACAAAGCTGAAAATCGTCATTTTTGGACGAACATTGTTCTGGTTCTGAGGTACAGAATTGGCGCAAGTAATTTAAGAACGGTTTAAATTACGATTGTCGGTAGACTCCCCCCCCCCCATCTCCCCATCCTTCCGTACTAAATAACAGAAGAAAATACCCTTGAAGAGCAGAAATTGTGTGGGAAATATTGTTTAAAACTTCGAGGTAGAGCGAGAGTAATTTCTCAATCGTTGAGCATTGTTGTTAGTGAAGATGCGACGAGTACAAGTCAACATCATTCACGTTTCAAAGGTGTTTAGAACACAAATTAAAATTACCGCTGAATTGCAATACCAACTGTTTTACTGTTGATGACCATGTTGACATCTGAATTATTTCGGTTGTCCGGAACTTAGGACAGAGGACTAGAGATTTCTCATGACAACGTCTTTAATAGTACGTTGTCTGCTGTGTATGACCAAGAAATTCACTATTCCTTCTCTTCTTCAAGCAGCCAGCAGTCTTGATTTTCGTCGCTTTTTTCCTGTTCCCTATATTGAAGAAATTCCTCTAGGAATGGAATTTAGAGATTTCGAATACCACTAAGGATAATTCAACACGATGACTCAGAGTTAAAGCATGTACTCTTTATAAGCAGAATTCCTGTATTGAAACGATCCTGGAAAAAGTAAGTAGAACAGTAATCAGTCGAACAGTAAAAAGAAGTTATCGGGGTCAAATCCCTCTAGTCCAGGATAATTGGTTTTAGCATTATTTTTAACAGAGAAGTGTTCAATTTTTCGATTTTATTTTTATACGATAGAACAACATACATGAGCATCATTTGTGAAAAAAAATTTGAACTATGATATACGTACTATTTTAAAATAAATTTTAAAGTTCAAGCGGTGACGTCCTTTCCCTGGTTGGATTGCTGACTCTTCGAAAGCTGGTGCCAATGGAGCGAGGATCTTGGCTCGCGGTATCTGTAAAAACAGATTTTTTTTCTTCTTCGCATTCACAGTGCTACTGATCAAGACTGCCGTACTAGGCGAAAGGCACCAAGTAATGCATTTCTAAAAATTTGAATGTCGTTCTCTCTGCAAAAAGTTTAAAACTATCATCGCTGACACCCGTGGCAGATTTTTGGATTACCCTTTGATGAATCCAATTTGCATAGTGAATAAATGGGCTTAAACTCTGATTGAAAACGGAAGAGGAAAAAAACTCTGCGACGAAAAGATAGTGTAGCTGCAATGTGCAATCTACGGCAGAAATCTGAAAGAACCAGCTATGTGATGTCAGGTGCTGAAACTACTCAAAGGGCACTTTTTTGTGCTTGGGGCTTTTAATAATTCATTAAAAATCAATCATTGTGTTTTAAAATTCGGCGATGGTAAATTTTTATGCTTCGTAAATCTTTTAACAAAATCTAATAGTCAAAGCAGGAACTTTTTAATAGGTTGATATTTTCCTACTCTAGTACAAAATTTAGGGGAAATAAATTTTCATTAACCACCCAAATTTTAATTCAGTGAGAACGAAAGTTAAAGTTGACAACTCCCAGTATTCTAAATAAAAGTTCTTATGGGGTTTAGTGTTTAGCGTCGCTTTCTCTCAGCCAGACGACCTGGGCTCATTCAATGGCATGGACAGAAGAAGCTATCATAACACTCCCGCTCTATGTGACAATACTAAGGCTCCACACGAAAAGATAAGGAGTTATTATAAATGTTCTGAGAAAAGGAAGAATAGCTAGCTGACCCGCGAGAAGCATTTGCGCTTGACAACACTAATTCAAAAATTCGAACTTTTAACTACAGTTTTTTAAAAAACTTTCATAAAGTGAATTGTTTTTCGCCAATTTAAAGAAAAGGAAATGAATCCTAACTTTCGTAGTTTTATGAAGTTTTTAGGGAACAACAACAAAAAAGCACCTTAAAGAAATTTCATTCATGCAGAACTACCATACTAAAATAAACATATTTTTTCAGTATTTAATGCAACAGTACAATTGTTTTTCAATATCCTATAATGAGTTTAGGTAATACATTCTTGGGAATTTGGATCAAAATTAGCCCGGTGCAAAAAAAATAATTCAAAAGCTACAAATAACCCACGATGTTCACGTTTCTAGCACGACGCTCTACCCAACCGGGCCAATGCGTCTTCATTTATGTGTGTTATTCATTGAACTATTGTGCAATAAGAAACAGAAAAATAAACTTTTTTTTTCTTTCTTTTCTTTTCTTTCTTTTTTTATTTTTTATTTTATTTTTTTTTTTTGGCCGTGACTCAAATTTTTATTAATAGCCGGCACGATGAACTTTAAAATAAGGGGCTGTTCATTAAATTTGATAAAGAAATGAGAAATATTTCGCGTGGTAACACAAAAACAGGTAAGAGAAATAATATGTAAGATTTGTTCAAAGCGAGGAGTTATTCCAACTCCATCTGGAGTTTTGATGTTTTGTGATACATGCAGAATCGTGACAAAAAATTTTCATTTTTCGCTAATCCTGTAACAGAATGCAACAAAAAGGGTTGAAAAATGTATACATACACACCAACCTTTCACTTTGTGGAAAAAAAAAACACATTTTTTATGAGCGGGTTAGCTCTTAAAAAACTAAGTACGTCATATTATTTCAACTTCCACTTGCGCCAAGAAATATGGAGCAAAGAATCGCGATTATGCATGGAATATTAAAAACTTAAACTCGTCTTTCTCGGTACTCGACGGGCACAAATCCTGTATTTGAAAAGAACGTAATATCACGAGAAGTTCCGTGACAGTCCGCCTTGGTAACCGAGGGCAGGCTTCAAAACAACGATACAAAAGGGGACTTCTAATGATGACGTTTTGCTGCGATTTGCCAATCGGGTGCCTGCTCGATGACTTCAAATCGAACTCGGTAAACATACAGGATTTTTGTTTTGGCTGTTTTTTCTTCTTCTTTTCCAAGCTGAATCTACTGGAATTGGAGATTCAGAATCGACTTTAAGAGCTAATTATGCGAGCGATTGTGTTTTGAAGTTAGTGGATCGATTGCTGCTTCGAATAATTGATGTAGCAGATTTTTATTTTTTACTTTTTGTGAGACTTACCTCTTTGAATACGAATTCTCTTATTCTTTTTTCTTTTCTTTTTTTTTCAATTTCGTTAACCAGGCGAATAAACATCAGCGTTTAATAATATTTTAAAGCGTTTGGATTGTTTTTCAATCAAACTGTTTTGGATAATTTTTAAAGAAACGGGAAATTGACTAAAAAACAAAGATTTTTTTTAAAAATTTCCCTATTTTTAACGATAATGCATTCATGTCGTCGACTCATAACCCTTTTCAGACTCCAGGAAAAAGCACTGTTCAATTATACAATTTTTTTGTGATTTACTGTTGTTCTATGACTTAAATAACACACCACACACACACACACACACACACACACACATAAAAGAGCTACAAAGCTAAATCTTTGTTTTTTGTCTGAAAAACGAAACAATATTGGAACTTGAAAGCAATTCACAAAATACATACCTTTTTTTTAGCTTAATTTCAAATTTGAGCTTTACAAAATAAAGCACTTTATTTTGCTTAACAAAATAAAGCACTTAAATGTTAACAATTCAAAGTAAAATAGGAAAATAAACGTTTTACACCACAAGAACTACAAGGTTTCAGCAAGTTTAAACCTTTTATTTTTGCTTGAAAACACTTTAAGAAATGTAACCTATGGCGTCGTTTATACAGGGTGCGGCAGAAAAACCCGGAAAAAGATTTATTGTGATAATTTTATTAAATAAAAGAAATTAAGCAAAACAACAATTAATAATGTTAATATAGACTTCTTAAAATAATATACTCAGCAGGTTTTGAAGTGGCTTCCTCCAGCAGTGATATACAAATACAAACGTAACTTGAAATTTTCAGCGATGGGCCGCAGCTCTTCCAGCGACAATCGGTTTCATTCTCAAAGAAGCGACTGCTTCAGCGACTCCAAGCTTTTGTGGGGCTTAGCGCAGGCCCTGGTCTCCAAAATGGATCACACACGGTAATCCATGGGATTCAGATCTGGCGAGTTGGGGGCCATTCCGTAGAGAAGATGAAGTCTGAAAAATAGTCCGGCACAAGTCCTGAGTCGTTTTCCGCCTGTGAGCCGGCGCTGAGTCCTTCTGGAACATCCAATACTCATCACCAAAGTACTGCTGGGCCCAAAGAATCACGATGGCCTGAAGAATGTTACGGTGATACCCTTCTTGGCTGATTTTGACCCCTTAATCCACAAAAACAAGAGGAGTCTTGTCGATATCGCAAATTCCTCCCCAGACCAGCACCGATTGTGGATTTTGGTGGTGTTCGACGATGGCCGATGTGCCAGGAGCTTCGGTGAACTAGATTCTGTCGTTTTGGCGGTTATGTGCCTGTTTGACAGCGAACAGCTTCGCATCTGGGAAGAGGATGTGCATCCACCGCTCACCTGCGGCCCGACGTTTGAGCTGGCGATATGTTTGAAGTCTCACGCACTTGTTCTCTTCAGTGAGAAGTTGCACATTTTGGAGCTTGTACGACTTCAGTTTGAGTTCTTGTTTAGCTATTCGCCGAACTGATTGGTCGCTGATTCGATCTCACGAGCGATTTTTTGAGTGGAGACCCTCGAATGTCGCTGCACTCGCTTCTTGATGAGCCTACGGTTGGAAAATGTGTTCACGGTCCATTTTTTCTCACTTCCTGGACGGCGTAAGTCATGACCAAGCTCTTTGTACCGGCTAATTGCATTGGAAACAGCCTATCGAGGAGTTTTGAGCAAACGAATTGACGTTTACCAGCTCGAAACAGTAAAAAAATAGCAACGCATCTTTCTGTCATTCTGTAAACAAAGCAACAATGATGAGTACAAAATCGACACTGCACTCCTCAATGCAGGAAAACATATAGAATCTTCCAAAAACAGAATTAGCTGTATACGGTAAAACGTGTTGGTGTCAGGACGCGACGAACTTTGTCCGAGTTTTTTTGCCGCACCCTGTATAACGATAAGGAAATTAAAATTAATTCAATAGAATTCAATAGTTTTAAAATGCTTTTTGAATGAAGCAATGTTCATTACTAGTTTATTTTATTGATGTATCCAATCGGGGACATCTGGAATAAAACAGCTATGTAGGAAAAAGACAGTCGAGAACGTTCGCCTTAATTACAGGTTTAATTAATTTAGCACTCTTTAACCGATGGAGTAGAATAATGAGAGTCATTGTAATAATGTTTGTGAATATATAGTAATAACCAGAAACATAGAAACAACCAACTGTTAAAAAGTTCAGCTGAAATTTAAGTAACACTTATTAATTTAAGAAAGAAAACAGTCAATAGCATCATCCAAGTCACGCGACAACATTACGTGTCTTCAAAACTCCCGGTTAATTCCTACCGCTAATGTAGGCACATTATTTGCACAACGCAATAAGCAGGCAATAAGTAGTTGTACAAAGAAAAGCATCTATTTCTTCAATAAGTCCTACTTACCAAAAGTAAGATTCAATACTTTTTTGAACCCATTTTTAACCAATAGCAAATGAGATACTGAAATCACGTGATATTTCCTTAAATATTATAATGCATACAAGGGAAATCATCCATTAGATGGAAGAGATATCTTTTCTCGTGTCTTTAATAGTTCCGTCCGAATTCTGTTAACCCATAAGCACGATGAAAAAAGATAAATTAATCGATATTACTTGATAATAAATGACTCATCGATAAAAAGATTGTTTTGATGGAGAAAAAAAGAGGTGACCTATTTTCTTAGATGAGTCAAAAAAAAAATTCTGTGAACCCAATTCGGCTAAAATGTGCACAATGTAATTTCAACCCTCGAGGCAGAATGGGCAAACGCATAAGAGTTTACAAGAAAGAAATAAGGATAAAAGCATTTTAAATTCACTGCATGTTTATTCCAAGGACGTCGCTCATTTATATACAAATCAGGAAATTTTCCTATTCGCACGAAAACAGGAGTAATGCTAGTTCCAGGAAAATTGATAAATGGTCAAGTACATTAAGTCAAAATACCAAACCCTCTCAGTTTTTCCACGCAACTTTTATCCCCCTCCCCTTCAAGTGCGTTAATCCCATGGGTGTCGTTTTCGTATCTAAAGGTCACTTGGAGATAAATGATAAATTTCTTGCTACCAGACATTCAAGCAGTGAATCATATACTGCAAAAAATGAACTGTTGTTTTTACAGCATAATACTGGCAGCCGAGATTCCAATTTAAAACTGTAAAATGCACAGTAATAAACAGTAAAACTAGCAATTGGACAGTTTCTTACTGTAAAGTTAGCAATTTTTACAGTTTATTACTATAAAATTAGCTGTATTTTACTGTGAAAACAACATTTATTTTTTACAGTGCAGGTATCTGGTGCACCAAAAAAGTGGGGAGTCTAAATGTTTCTAATATTAAGGGATTGAAACTCTAAAAAAAAAAAACTGGCTCAAATTAACTTCTGAGTTCAGTGAGACAGTTTTACTAAACTCTGAAGCTGTTCTTTTATTTTTGTCATTTTCGTTTCTGTGAAAAATGTGGCTGTTTATTTAACATTACCGACTAAATGACCTCTAAAATATGCGGAATATAACCTCCGAAATAAAGATCAATGATTACCGTAGACACATAAACATTACAGCCCACTCAAGAGTGCAACAGCTGCTATGAGACTAGGATGGATGATTATGGTATTTTATGTTCAATCTTATAGTAAATAAATTAAGTACAGAGATGCCTCACATGACATGAACATGAAACAGATTTCTGTAATTGTCACGGGTGATTCCTTCACATCTTATTTAATGGGTATACAATGAGGGGTGATTTTTTTTTCTTTTTCGATTTTTAATATGGAGTGAGAAAACTATTTAATGGTAACTAAACCACGAGCCAAACATTTAAGAAAAATCAAAAAAATTCTTCAGATTTCTCTAAGGCTCCAAATTTTTAGTTTTGAGTAAAAATTAAAATTTTGCTTTTCATCTTATATTTCCTTCGCTTACCCCATAGTATGAAGAAACTTTGTGTAATGTAAGTAAAATACGTGCCAAAAAAAATTTTTGAGGAAAATCAAATATAATTTTTTCAGTGACCAACAAGTTTTTCATACTCCCAATGCTTGGGATCGAGCAAGTGTCATAGATGGTAAGACAAAGGTCTTAACCACTTGACTTCAAAGTTTCATTTATAAACTGAGTAATAGTATCACTTCTTAAAATTAACACTTTTGTTGCACCCTCGTATTTGCAGTGGCTGTAAGCAGGGTTACGGAGTTGGAATCTGACTGGATTTGGGGTAAAAGGAGTCGGAGTCTGGAGTAGACTTTTAAATTTGAAGAGTCGGACTCTGAGTCTGTTATTTTCCCTTAGCGTCTGCGACTCTGCCCATAGTAATGGAGTCCGAGTCTGACTGATTCCGGAATGAAGGAGTATGGGTCACTGATATCGTATAACTAGATGAACAACTTCATAGCGGTGGCCAATGGCAACCATTGAACGTGCGAATCTTGAAGTAAACGGGCAAAAGCGTAAATACGATAAAGCAACCACTGATCTTCAGTAGAAGTAAGGCTGTTTTCAAGGCAAATGTTAACACGCATAGGCTTTTCAGACGCTTGCTCGACCGCTCTTACCTCCATGATTTCACATGAAAATTTTTCTCGTCGTTTATTTAGTTATATGGTTTGATTCAAAATGTGAATTTTATCAAAAGTCTGAGTTTTTTTTAATCGGATTCGTCGGCCTTGGTTACTAGTACGAAATACTAGCATAAAACTAACAAGAGCTGCAGCGGTCAAAATGTTGTTTGCTATTACCGTACACTATGTAATACTTCCTGCTCTTGTGATGTAATTTTCATAGAAAACTTGCCGTAATCGTAACGGTTAAAGTAACAATAAAACAGTATCGTAACAGTACGACCTTATTCTTTAATTTAATAACTTCCTTTAACGTCGATATATTCTGTGCGATTACTATCACAAACAGTGAACATATCTTTCCCTCTTGATTCAACATTTATAGATTACGTTCTCGTGTTCTCAACAGTTTGCTCCATTTTGCTTCAGGCAGCTGTCCATCAACTAATGACCATTCAATGCTCTTATTAGCTCTATCCTCCACTTAAAAGATGATTTCTTCTACTCGACTCCATACATCATTCTCTTAATTGAATTTATGACATGGTGATCCTGTTCCTGATATAAAAACTATCGATACCAAAGTTTATTCAACAAATATTGCTCATGTATTTGATAAAGCGATTGAACTCGTGAGCAACCACCGCAAGAAGTTTGGAAACCGGCTCTGATCTTCAAATATTATTTTCTGATGGAAAAACGGAACAAGTTAACAAATATTTATGACCAGAAGATAATTAAGAAAATGTCAACAGTTTCAGAATTGTTGTGAAATCAATTAGATTTCAGAAGCACAGCAAAGAGCGCTGTAGCTAGAGTCATTTAGAATTAAAACCCGTTAAGTCCAATTCTTATGAAAAATAATTTTATTTTTAAAAATATAAGTTAAGAGATACGTTACCAATGGATTAAAGACAACAGATAAAAAACCATTATAACTCAACAAAAAGTGAATAGAAAGTAATTGTTTCTAGTCGAAACTCCTTTAGTAGTCTAGTCAATAAAGGATTTGAAAAAACACTAAAACATGCAATTTTAAAAATTGGCCACACAGGTACAGGAAGGGCTCCTGATGAACATACTAAAAGTCCCCAGTGGTGAGGGGGGAGCTCACAGCGCCACCTGGTGCTTTATGGGTGATTTTTCAATTTTTGTCTTATATCTCAAAAACTATTGACTTGCGAGAAAAAAAGTCAGTTAATAAATTAAAGAGCATAAAATTATCTTTAAAACGCTTTTTTTGTTTTTATTATAGCTATAATAGTTGCCGAGATATTGAACATCAAAGTTTGTCATTTTTTGAGAAAACGACTATTTATCCCCTCTTTTCTATTTTTAGAGCCGCCTCAGTGATTAATTTGATATTATTCTTTTCTTTTTTTGACCTGAAGTAGTACAGGTCATTAAGGTGATTTGATTTCTTGAAACGGGGAGGCAGGTTGGGGAGGAAGGAGGCGAGGAATGAAGGGAAGACAAAACTATGTGCAAGTGTACTTTTCACTATTTTTCCCTCTACCATAGTTCAGCAAACGAAGACCAAAAATAAGGGCGAAAAAATAATAACACAGTTTTAAAAATTAGCACACAGGTACAGGAAGGGCTCCTGATGAACAAGCTAAAAGTCCCCGGTGGTGAGGGTGGAGCTCGCAGCGCCACCTGGTGTTTTATGGGTGATTTTTCAATTTTTGTCTTATATCTCAGAAACTATTGACTTGCGAGAAAAAATGTCAATTAATAAATTAAAGAGCATAAAATCATCTTTAAAAAGCTTTTTTTCTTTTTATTATAGCTATAATAGTTGCCGAGATATTGAACTTCAAAGTTTGTCATTTTTTGAGAAAACGAAATTTTTCCCCTCTTTTCTATTTTTGGAGCCGCCACAGTGATTAATTTGATATTATTCTTTTCTTTTTTCGACCTGAAGTAGTACAGGTCATTAAGGTGATTTGATTTCTTGAAACGGGAGGCAGGTTTGGGAGGAAGGAGGCGAGGAATGAAGGGAAGACAAAACTATGTGCAAGTATACTTTTCACTATTTTTCCCTCTACCATAGTTCAGCAAACGAAGGCCCAAAATGTTTTATTAATAGCTTTGACTCCAAGTAATAATAATATTCTTTTCTTCAAACCAGGCAAAGATAAAGTGAACACCAAAATTTTTTATTCACAAGAATTACAAAACACTTGCAAGTTCAAAGATCAAATTCTCTTCCTCCATGCTTTCTCCGGCTGTGACACAACATCAACTGCACATAACAAAGGCAAAGCCAAATTCATACAGCTGTTACAAAAAAATCAATCATTGAGCTACGTTCCGGAAGTGTTCTCAAACCCCCTTTCTACCCCAGAGCAGGTAGCGGAGGCAGGCCAATCATTTTTCTTAGCCTTATATGGGGCTCCAGTAAATATAACTTCTCTGAATGAACAGAGATTTATATCTTTTCAGACAGCAGTAAGAAAAATAAAACCTGATCTCGCTTCCTTCCCACCTACTGAAGATGCCGCAAAATTTCATTCATTAAGAGTTTATCACCAGATTCAAAAGTGGTTGGGGAGATTACTTCCACCCGATGCCTGGGGATGGAAAAAAGCAGGTCATCATGGAAACCTATAACAACTTCAAGGCTTCCAGCTCCTGACTCCATTCTCTCCATGATTTTTTGTTCATGCACAAAAGGATGTGGTGTAAGATGCAGCTGCAGAAAATCAAGGGTAAACTGCCAGGGTATCTATCTGCCTTAAAGGTTCAAAATTGGATATTGCATTAGATGAACAGTCAGACGACGAAAGTATCCATTTAACTTGAGTACAATGTCATTTTCATGTTAGTTTATATTTATTCTACATCTGTTCACTTTCATTATTTTATTTGCATTATTCTATTTTTTTAATGTTTGGACTTTTTTATCATTATTTTTATTATTTATCCTTTTTGCAGAAGGGTATACGTTTTATTTATAACATGATTTAAGGTCTTCTTGGACCTTAGTTGACTTAAATAGCACAGCACTATCGAAATTTAAGAAAAAAGTGATTGATATGCCTTTCGCAGTCCCAAAAAATAAAGAAAAAAGAAAAGAAAAAGATAGGTTTTCAAAATCTCACGAGTTTAGAACTTAAATGTCAAGTCTATTCCATCTATTTCAGTTATAAAATACTAATTCATTCTTTTTAAAGGTATTTTTATGTTCTTTAATTTACCAATTGATGATTTTGCTGGCGAATGCATAGTTTTTGGGATATAAGACGAAAACTGAAAAAAACGCACCCAACATCCCTGGTGGCGCTGCGAGCTCACCCCCTACCACCGAGGACTTTCAGAACGTTCATCAAAAGCCCGTTTTGCACGTGTGTACCAATTTTTAAAACTATATTATTTTTTTTTTTCGCCCTTATTTTGGGCCTTCGTTTGCTGAACTATGGTAGAGGGAAAAATAGTGAAAAGTACACTTGCACATAGTTTTGTCTTCCCTTCATTCCTCGCCTCCTTCCTCCCCAACCTGCCTCCCCGTTTCAAGAAATCAAATCATCTTAATGACCTGTACTACTTCAGGTCGAAAAAAGAAAATAATAATATCAAATTAATCACTGAGGCGGCTCCAAAAATGGAAAAGAGGGGAAAAATAGTCGTTTTCTCAAAAAATGACAAACTTTGAAGTTCAATATCTCGGCAACTATTATAGCTATAATAAAAACAAAAAAAAAGCTTTTTAAAGATAATTTTATGTTCTTTAATTTATTAATGACATTTTTTCTCGAAAGTCAATAGTTTTTGAGATATAAGACGAAAACTGAAAAATCACCCATAAAACACCAGGTGGCGCTGCGAGCTCCCCCTCACCACCGGGGACTTTTAGTATTTTCATCAGGAGACCTTCCTGTACCTGTGTGCCAATTTTTAAAACTGCATGTTTTTTTGTTTTTTTCACCCTAATTTTGACCTTCGTTTACTAGACTATAGTTCCATAGTTCCTCCTTCGGAACTAAGCATTTTGAGAATTGACTTAACGGGTTACGACTCGAAACGACTCTCTTGATCTCTACGCTTGTAGTGAAAAAACTCAACTAAAATATTAAAAAGAAAAAAGAAACTTCGTTTTCAATTATGCAATAGATGCAAAAACCCCTCATTATTCAAAAATTCATATTTGTATTTGTTTCCCTCTAAATTCATAGGTAGGGGATCAGCTCCAAGCCTCCAAACTTGTTTTTAACGATGGGTACAGATTCCTTTCTTAAACGGCTTTTTTTCAAGTGTTCAATAGTTTTCAGTTTTTCTCTCTTTGATAGTTCAACTTTAGTACAGAAATCAGTTTTCCTTTGATTCATCCTTCTGAGCTGTTGATAGAATTAAAAGTAGCAAAGCAAAACACTTCGCAGTGCGTCTGTGTTTAATGTGGTTTATTACAATGCTGCTATACTTAATCTTTATATACACAAAAAATAGTCTTCCCTTCCCACTTTGTTTTCCTTTAAATTTCCCATCAAAAGATGATACACGAAAGTTTTGAGAAATCAAGTTAAACTTTTAATTTTAATAAATATGTAAGGAGTATATTTCCTCGTGATGGATGCTGTCAGAAATCAGTTTTCCTTTGATTCATCCTTCTGAGCTGTTGATAGAATTAAAAGTAGCAAAGCAAAACACTTCGCAGTGCGTCTGTGTTTAATGTGGTTTATTACAATGCTGCTATACTTAATCTTTATATACACAAAAAATAGTCTTCCCTTCCCACTTTGTTTTCCTTTAAATTTCCCATCAAAAGATGATACACGAAAGTTTTGAGAAATCAAGTTAAACTTTTAATTTTAATAAATATGTAAGGGGTATATTTCCTCGTGATGGATGCTGTCTTCTTTCATAAGCGGTTTCATTACCATTAAAGATGCATCAAGTATTTTTTTTAAATAAAATAAGTCATGTACTAAAGTAGTTATGTCTTTACCGGTTTAAACATTTAAATTACTATCAAGCTAAAATTGGCAAAGACTATTTGTTGTCAATAAACATATCCTACAGTCCCTGATCTTATGAGAAAAGAAATCGTTAAATCAAAACGAAGCAAACAGCTACGCACTTCTAATCTTTATTTATAATAATTATTAATTTTTTTTTTTTTTTTTTTTTTTTTGACATCATCTTTGTTATTTTCGTGTATCTTAGAACATCGTGAAGGAATGATTTTTGAAAGTAAATAGGTCAACAAGGATTGACAATTATTTTGCATATAAATAATTATCTCTACACACACACACATATTAAAGTACTACAACTTACATTTTAATTCATTTATTGCGTATTTTTTATAAAGCTTATAAATTCTTTCAGTTCCATAAGATTCAACTTCTCTTCTACGGAATCTGTAAATGTCGCTTTTTTGTACGAATACTATATAATGGGAAAAACTAACTTACCGAATTTACCGTCTCGCAACCTTTTTCAATTCACGTACGGCTTTTCGGGTATTATCAACTGTGCATACCCCTAACAAAAATATTAATTTTATTAAAATATGTTATATTAGTTGAAGTTCAATTAATAAGCTGTTGAAGTTGAATTACAAACGGATAATTGAAATTTAAAACGAGATTTTATTTTAAGGTATATTTTTTATAAAGCTTTTATTAATGGGACATAACATCAAGAACGTCTCGAAATTACAAGAGGCATTGCTGAAATTATTTTGTTTTGAAAGTTCATAGAATTTGAGACTTCTGCTTGATCAAGTACAACCGTAAATCTCATTCAGAATTAAGCTTGTTTCCTCCCTTACTCTTCAGGTATATTAATAAACTTCCATAAGTCCAGAAAGGGCTTCATAGCAATGCCCACCAGTTTTGCTAGTTTAGAAGTAATTTAGCAAAATACTACAGCATTTTTTGTCAATGCAAAATCACAATATTACTAAAACTTCTGTCGCAATTAAATTTTAGAATTATCAATATATTTAATTCTTTTGATTGTTTCCACGGACCCCCTCAAATTTTTATATGTCCCGAAGTGTATGCGTACAACTGATTCAGAAGTTACTGTAATTAGCGAAAAGTTTGATTGTACTGTGTAAATTTTTCTTTCGGGGGTCTCCCCCCCCCTACTATTTTTCTTTAAATTTATATTATGTTATCTCTCTATTCTGTTTCTGTTGACACGCCAGATCATCATTATTTGTTTATCAAATTCCACGATTCACCGCCTCCTTTTAAAACTTATTGGGCCTGCTACTGACGAAAAATAGACCCACTGTCTAACTTTTACTTTTTCGTCAACAAAACTTTTTTTTTTGACCCTACCGTAAAATGGGGTGAATCGGTACATTTTTTAGCTTTGATTGTAAAAAAAGTAGTTAAATATTTTTTTTTATTTGATATTTTTGGTAAAAACTTCGGTTTTGCTTTGCTTTTGATATTCCAAGCAAAGACAAAACATTTTGAATAGTTATTATTTCTATATATCGGAAATTATGGGTGTTCCGAATCACCCCACTGATAGGGGTCAATCGGAACACATGTTAAAATTTTTATTTTTTCCAATTTAACCAGTAATAGGTCTCACAAACATGAGTAATAATGATGGGGGAGAATAAGAGCAGATAGCTACTGCCAAATAAAAGTTTAATTTCTATACTACTAAACGTTTATGATTTATCAAAATTCAAAATAATTTTGAACTTATGAAAAATTAAAATTAATCTTAAGAAATACTTTTGAATTGAAATACAAAGATTTAACATAAATTGAAGTCACTCATGTCGTCTACAGATATGTACTTGTCCTTAAAACTAGCACTTGTGGCTTATATTAAGGTTTTTCATAACATCTTCCGGGATGAACGCTGCCATTTCTTTAGTTTCTTGAAATCTATGGGTTTTGGGGATTGTCCTGTAAGATTTTCCCACTTATTCATCACTGTCTGTGTGTTGGACTTTTGTTACATAAAGTCTGTGCGACTTTCCCTTATGTATTTTATGTAAAAATAAGTATCCAGGAGCAAAAATCGTTTTAAATCTGCAACTTTCTGTCATTCTAAGATCTAGTTGTTCACTAGAAGGGATAAACTGTAATAAATCCTTGTCTTGACTAAAAGAACTGGGGTTAGAATCTTGATTTTTTAAACAGTTTCTCTTAAATAAGTTTGAATTGGACAACAGAACAAAGTGTTCCGACTCATCCCTCAAATCCTTATCCTATGACAGTACGAAGAATTTTTCCTTTTTATCTACTTATATTAAAAACTGAGTATCTATCTTTCTTTCTTTCTAT
>JAXGGA010014786.1:0-31069 GCA_038373865.1 Uloborus plumipes | reverse complement strand
CAAATTCGTTGCAAAAAAGTGACATCATTTATGAACAGGCCCTAATAAGCTGCCTCTCTCGAAATCCGCTCCAAACAGTTTATATTTAACAAAAAGCCAAGGTGCCAAAGGAAATAAGGGAAAGTTGAGTGTGACACTTTGTGACAAAGGGCGGGGGAGGGTGTCTTTGTTGAATAAAAGTGATGTCATTTTTAGACAGCCCCTAATAAGTTGCGCTTCTCGAAATCCGCTGCAACAATTTATATTTAAGTTTCTAGCAGAGGTTAACAAATAGGAACCTTGTAGATACTTGTTTTCATGCCTTTAGTTATGCATGGAGCGGCACACCCACATGTTGCACTTACTCCGCAACTTAATAGCCGTCATATGCAAGTGGTGAAACTCTGATGAGGCTGGATCCCAGTGCCATCCATCACGGAGCTGACGTGCTCCAATGTCGAAAGATTCCCGAAACAATCCGACTGCTGAGATAAATGCCCATCAAGTAATGAGAGGGAATATCAAAGAGTGATCATGAGATGGATGCTGTTTTCAAAATTCAGGGTGCCCTTTCATTTGAAATTCAGATCTGGTCCGAATTGGATTTCTGGTATTCATGTATGCAGAATTCTCGAAACTTAATATGAATGCCATGGTGGACAACAAATATCAAAGCGGATATCAGAAATGATGGCTTTCTGCGGTTTAAATGAGCTAAGGTAGTTTAGTAAAATTGATTCAATGGTGGGTACTTTGTCTTCTGCGCTGCTTCGTTTCTTTCTTTTTGCTTTTTCTCCCCGAATAATCTATATTCCATAACGAATGACTCTGATTGTAGAGGTTTTAAATTTGCATAAATTTTTGTCAATTGTTCCGGAATTTTTAATACTAAAGAAATCAAAATAAGGATACATGAAGCTGTCATCAAATTGAATATTGAAATCTTGAACTATCTATGAAATGAGTCATGTGCATTATTCTAATATTTAAAAAACAAAAATTTGATGAAAGATCAAGATGAAAGTCTGATCAAGATGTAAGTAACACATTCCAAATGATTTTATTTTACATGTCCTGCTCAGCAAACAGCAATTTAGATCTTTAGTTCTGCGAACCTTTTGATCATGCATCCTCTGTCCGTTGATCTTTTTGGTTTCGAACATTTGTTCCAATCCAGGATGATGTGACTCGCAATCTATCAATCATAAAGCGAACAAAACCTAATCCAGGCACGGTAAAGAGAAATCAATTAGCAATCTTGATTACACGAATACTCATCTTATTTGTTTGCAGGTATTGGTAAATTTTCCTCTTATATCTGAAGCATTAATAACGCATTTTATGTTTTTAAAAAAAAGGCATGTCCATATAACGGCTACTAAAAGCATATTTTTTTTTATAAAAGATAGAATTACGCTGCGATCTTTGACCGAGTTTTGCTTAAAAATGCGTTAAAATATTTAAAAAGCTTTTTGTGGATTCAAAAAAAAAAAAGAAAAGAAAAGAAAAACAAAAAAATAAGGTTAATACAAAATGACTTAAACGCTTTTCAAATTTTCTCTTTCCTTGCATGTCTACCAATTTATATTTTCTTTACTGTAATTAAATAACGTAATGCATGTAACCCGTAAGTTTACAAAGTGCATTCCTAAACTGCCACGTAAATGTAACAAGTAGATATTCTGCTTTTAAAATATAAAGATACTATACGAAATCCACAGAACAGTATTTTAAGAAGTAATTATTTTTTTAAATGCTAACGCTAACATTTCGCCCAAAAGAAAAAAAAAAATCATCATATATTCAAAATTACAGTAAATACATCATCTTATGAATATGTAGACCCAACATTAGAGGCATAGCACCTCCCCCCCCCCCATACACATACACAAAGTGTAAAGCTACTCCTTGACATTTTTTAGCAGAGTAAAATACATAAAAACAATGAACATCATTATAGCAATCAATTTCATATACTAGCTCTCTAAGAAAGAAACGAAAAACAATAGGCAACAAATAAATATGTGCTACTATTTTTTTAACGATTTGAATATGTGACAGTTTGTATTCAAAAAATAACAAACGATTCAAATAGTATTTTAAATTGCAATTGCTTTCATGGCGTTAAATTTTTACTCAAAATACAAAGCGAGAAAACATGTCAGGGGCTAAAATAAATCAAATTCTAATTTAACTCCATGTTTCAGTATACATAAGTGAAAAGCGTTGGTAGAACCGTTAAAAACATCAATGAACAGAGTGAATCTAAAACATATGAACGAAACTCGCAAAAACAGTCCTAAGATTTAAGTAGAAAAGAAAAATATTTAATGAAGTTCTTTTAAATATTTAAAATAAATCTGATACAACCACAAAACTTAAGTGTTTGTGTTTATGTTTGTGAGTCATAAACACAAACATGTTAGTGTAAAATGGATATCACTTTTTGCCGCAAACAAGCAAGATCTTAACAGTCTTTAACCAACAAAATTAAAGCTTAAAACGGTGTTTACTAGAAACTCGAGCTTGCTAATGTCGAATAATTTTCAGTCCCGTTCTTTTGGAAACTGCAGGTTTAGATTTGATGCATTTGAGCTATTTTAATAATAGTACTTTTTCAGAATGAATCAATTTTCATTATATCTTGATTTTTAAAGACCAGTCGCCAGGACATAAATTTGCGTATCATGAACCCCCAGTTTTTATTTATTCATTTATTTTTTAAAGCCCCTATCAAGCCTGAATGAAACCCTGAGGGTTTCATGTGGATCACTTTGGGA
Source organism: Uloborus plumipes (assembly GCA_038373865.1). Classification (NCBI taxonomy): domain Eukaryota; kingdom Metazoa; phylum Arthropoda; class Arachnida; order Araneae; family Uloboridae; genus Uloborus; species Uloborus plumipes. The sequence goes on along the minus strand of JAXGGA010014786.1, from coordinate 28,310 downwards.
ATCACTTTTATATTTGACTCAAAGTTACGTCCCATGACTTTCAGAGCGATGTTGCAGCAATTAACAAGAACTAATCTTAAATTAACACTAAAAATAAACTCGGCTAAAAGGAATCATAGTTATGACGTCCAACCTTTTTTTTTTTTTTCTAAACCCCTCCGAAAAACAAAAAAAAGAACATATCGAACATCATACAAAATCGAAATATATTTAGATTTTTTTTCTTAATACGTGAAAACACGAAAAAAAGTTAGAGAATAACAAATCAAGAATTGTTACTATCACATTACAATATGCTTATATTATCAATCTGAAGTTTCCAACGGATTTTTAAAAAACACTTTCAGAATTCGACTCCAAGTTAAGAACAATTCTTCTCAATATCGAACATGGCCGATGAGAAGCCATGTCAGCCTAATTATAAACTAGGGGCCCGGCTATTGAGAGGGTCCGACTAAGAATCAGAATAGAAAAAAAATAGTAAATTTTTTGGAGCATAGGGGGCTTAGCAACTAAACTGACAAGGGCGCTTCGGCTTTCCGCGGCCCTGATATCGAAGTAAGATAATTGGTTGTTTTGGAAGGATCCTGAAAATAGTTTTCGATTCCTATCACTGAATATAATAATGGGACAAGTGAAACAGCTTCACGGGCCTCATATGGCCGAGGCCGTAGTTGAGCACCGCTGGGTAAGAAAACTTTCGACTACGTAAGTCACTTTTCAAGCAACAACAGCGGTCCACATTGGGATCAGCTAAGCGGGCTCCATATGGCCTGCTGACAATGGATTGGAGAAAACTGACCAAGAACACTCTCAATCGAGTCACTTTTCAAAAAAAGTTATCAAAATTACTTCATCCATTTAGCTCAGAGGTTCCCAAACTTGTTTGTTCCGTGAACCCCTTGCCGAGTTTTCGAATTTCCTGTGGACTCTCTTCCTTGGGGTCGCTCCAAAATTCATCAGGAATTGTAAAATATAACTAACGCATTCTAAAAAAGGGAATAAAATGGTCAAGTTCCATTTATTGATGTTCCAAAACAACCTGATGACAACTTTCTAAAAGATTCAGTTTGACAGTTTTTCTGCAGAGTAAAAAATTAAAATTTAGGTGAAAAGAAAACAGATGAAGAAAAAAAAAGTAACATTTTTATGCATGCTTTCATAAAAATAATGGCACAAAACTTAAATCAGTAAATATTCTTACATAGAATAGGGTACATGGGAAAAAAAGAAGACTTTTTAGTGGGGCAGAGTGAATTTGGTGCATCAACAAAAGGATCCCTATTTGCATCTTGTGGACTCCCAACTTTTTCTTTAACTTATATGGACCCCTTCCAAGCTCCGGGGGACCCCTTGAGTCCCTGTGGACCACTTTGGGAATCACTGCCCGATGCAAAACAGACACACAGGTGCTCGAACTTATAACCCTTCTCCTTCTGCATCTTGAGTTAAAAACCGGTAGATTCAGCTATCGCTTTCAAAATTAGTACAGTAAATTCCCGATTATCCTCGGAATAGGGTAATACTATAACTCCAACTAATTCGAAAAATAGGTTTAAAAAAACGATACTTGTGCATACAATAGCTGTAAAAAAAATCAATAACACTAGCTCATGCATTTCAATGGTAGCTAAAAACGATGACATTGAATGTTAAAATACCGATTCAATTTTTAAACTTATCAATGACATAACCTTTGACCTGATCTAACTCACCCTATCTTTATAGCTTGCGGTAAAATGATGATGCAAGAGGGAATGATTCAATTTCCATATTTGGAGAACATCATCAGCGGACACCCAGTGCTACATGACTTGACCTAACAAATGTGCCCTCTTTTGAAAGTGAACGAATTCTCGCATAGATAATGTCACTTTCACCGAACGTCAAGAAATGAAGAAAGCCAAATTGAAAACTGGAATCTAGTAGAAGGCTTCAATATTTTTATCCGACTCGGATTTTAAAATTCCTTTTTTAATCTATTATACCATTTCAGTTACTGTTTTTTGTTGCAGAATAACGTCTTTCTTATCATTAAATAATGCATTTTATGAGTGCATTTTGCATTTCTCCTGCCATATTTAGCAAACTTATTCAGTAATTTAAAATGTGAATTGAATAAATTCCTTTGTGATGAAAAACAAAATTGGAACACAATCACCGTTACAACTTAGATTTTTGCAAATTTTGTGCGGTATAACGTTGATGATTCCTATTTCAATTAAAAATGTGTTTTAAAATTTCTTTACGGTTTAAAGTTAAATATCTGGAAATGTAATTGTTTTGCAAATGTAAACCTGTTGTAAGTATAAAATAAGATTCTCTCTCTCTCTCTCTCTTTGAAGATAAATGGGATTTTGTTCAAAATTACTAATCATTGCATTGTTTGGAATTTCTTTAGGAATAAATTTTAATTTATTCATACTAAATCGTTAAAAACTCTTTGTCTAATGTTTAATTTGAACTAAGTGACCCAGAACGGAGCGTATCTTGTATCTTCCTGTTATAATATAATTATAGTCAAAAAAAAAAAAAAAACTGATAATCAGAAAAAAATGTACAAAGAAATTCAATTTTCTATGAAAAAAAATTAATTTTTACCAATTATTATTCTTCCAAATGTTTACTCGCGAAATAAAAATTTGAATTGCTGATTTTTAAGACCACATTTATCTACACATGAGTAAGAGTTAACGATAAGAGAGTAACTCAAAAATGTACTTTCCCAAAATCATTTTATCTAGTGAAACACATCATGGAACGAAAGCTTTGCCATTAATCGAAATCTATCTACAATCGAAAATAAAAATTCAAAAATAAGTACAAAATTTAAGCAGATTTGATGAAAATTGTCCTTTTTTCGCCTCATTAAAAAAAATTGACATTGAAGGAAACAAGTGCTCAGTCCAAAAGGAAATTATTAGTAAATTGTAAAATGAATTGTGGTTTACAGAAAGAAAAGCAAGAAAACTAAAATGGCTAGAAGAAAAAAGTAAAATATGTTTAATATTTCACAAATAAAATGCAAATGAATTCTATCCCCCAAAAGAAAAAAATGTTACAGGTTGGAGAAGTTTACAGCAAGTTTTAACTAGGCGCATTGTGTTCACAATGTTGTAGAAGAGAAGTGTCATTTGATTTACTCGTTTATATCATTTCATTTCTTTTTAATACGCTTTTAGTAGTTTCACATGTGGGTTTGTTTGTATGTATGTATGTAACTCTGAATGAAAGATAAAATTCACGTTCTTTATAAAAATAAAAGTAATACAGTTAATACTATTATTAATATTAAAGACTAAATTTTTTTTTCATGTTGATGTATTATAAGCGTTTCATTTGTTCGTGTGTATGTAACGCTGAATAAAAGATAAAATTCACGTTCTTTGTAAATATAAAAATAATATATTTAATACTAGTATTAATACTAAAGGCTAAACTATATTACATGTTGATGTGTTTCCCAATTTTAGCTTGATTAAAGATTGTTACCTATTGATTGTAACACGGTTGCAAAAAGTATAGAAATTAACAGGGCCGAAAATGAAAGTTAAAAAAATAAAAAGGCAAGAATGATAGTTTACGATTGGGTCTCATGTAACAAACTATTTGACCTATGACACCTTGCTAAAGCCCATCCTTTTCTCGAATATCGGAGTAAACTTGGTTCTGAAATTAACGAGGCCAAGGTTGAAAAACATAAGTCCTGGATTAAGCGGTTACAAATAAAAAAAAAAAAAAAAAAACAGAAGCTACTACGTTAAAAGCGTCTGAAGAATACAGGCAGCTATATAAATATTTGAATTTTCATGTGTAGTACACATAATGTAACTTTATTAACAACAATGTGAAAACTTCCCACACATTAAAAAAAAAAATTCATGTAATTTTGAAAATAAAAAAAAAATTGAACAAAAAAAAACGGTAACGGAGAAATCGTAACATTGAAAATCCGCATGATCACTAATCGGCCAATGTTCTATAGCTGATTAATCGGTAATTTGCCAATTTGCTTATCGGCGTATCCCTGTATGCTTAGCGGTGTTCTATTGTTTAATGTAGCAGATGTGTGCTAGGTTTGAATAATGTTACCAATTTTTGTAAATGAAATTGAGCTGCTATCTTCATTTACTACTCAGACGGAAAACCCCATTTTTTACTGTCAAAGGAAAAGAGGCAAATAATTGATTCGGAAGTCAAAAGCAGGCACGTCATTTAAAATATTTAGAAAGGGGGAGGGGGCATGAGGATACATACTCAACACCCATAGATGTATAAACACATTGATTTCTCAAAATCGGGGGGGGGGGGGCAATTGCATAAATGGCGGGCCTGCCTAAGAGGCTGTAGAATCGAGAAGAGAAAGCAAAAAAGGAAATGCGAGTCGGAGGAGGAGGCAGTATTATTTGCCATGACTTAGGAGTGGCATCGCAGGATGGATTTGTGCAATCCTTGGATTTGAATAAGAAAACATTTAGCTTTTTTCCCATTTATGGACCAGGACAAGACGTAAAAATTATGTGCCCTCCTTCAGTAGAAGAAGAGTAACTAAGGTGACAATTATTTCCCCCTGAAAATGGACCTTTAACAAATTTAGGCAACTGCATGTGTATCTAGCCAGAGGCATACATGAGATTTAGCGCCCCTGGCGAACTAAAGAAATTGAGCCCCCACGATACGCACGTACATACATCTAATGAGAAAAAACATTCGAGCATTTAAAACATGCAATAAAACAATGTCTTCAAATTTGCTGAATCGTCAGACAAAATATGCCAAATAATGGAATTTTTTGGGAGGTCGCAGTGACCTCTCGTGCGTCACTGCCCACTGCTCATTATGAGTCCTGCTTGGTGTTCCATGCACCATTCTGTCACTTCAAGAAATGGGACATTTTTAATCCAGATGCTACCTGCGCGTGGGTACCAGGTTCCGATAATGATTGTTGCGGACACCGGACCTGATCTTTATTTGCTCCCCCCCCCCTCGCCCACCCGATTCTTCGTACATACTATGTAGTGACGCCATAAAACAGTTTGGCTGTAGAATTTGTAAAAGGGATCAAATTTCAAGGGATTTCTTTTTTTTTTTTTCTTCTTGATGTAATATTTATATCTTGCTGAAAGTGTGACATTAAATTATCCCCATTTTTTTCTGTCCGTAATTTATGTCATGCTTTGAGGGGGAGGGGGTAGAGGGGGTAGCAAGAAGTGTGACAACTTACATTTTTCACAAGAATATAACAATGAAAATAGCAGCACATGTGACAAAGGGGAGGGGTAGAGGGCAAGGTGAAGGGGACATTAGTGACAACGGGGGTCGAAAATCTTGAAAAACAGTGTGACAGCATCTATGGTCATCCCCTTAGGTAACTATCCCAGGAAACGGGACACTTCGTCGCATCTCGAAGCTGCGTTGGGGACAACGGGACACGTATGGTCACTTTCGCGCGGTACTAGAGAGCAAATGCGTCCTCACCTCTGCCGTATCCGTGCGTGTGCTTGGCGAAGCTGTTGACCACGGCGTCCACGGCCTCCTTGAGGATGGTCTTGGCGCGCGCGTCGGACACCGAACCCGGGCGCCGGCTCGGGGGCACGGGGGGCGCCGCCTTCGTCGTCGGGGAAGAGTGCGTCGCGTGTCTCGCCATGTTCGACGTCATCTCACGCACCCCGATCTCCGCACAACTGTTTTTCCTCTCCTCTCTTCACAGCACTCGCGCGAATTCCACAAGAGATCTTTTCGAGAAATGTATCAACAAAAAGGACAACTATTCGCACCCAGCCTGCCTACACGTGCGATCGCCGATCGAGCGGCCTGCTTGGGGATCGCCAGACGGATGAGCACACCGGTCGGCGGACGCGACGGTTGTGATCGCTCGGCGAGAGCTTTCCAGAGGAGCTCATAGATGGCGCCTCCGGTAAATGATTTCTGTTGTGTTGTTATTCTAGGTGGGCCGGTGTGCGAGTTTGGAAAGAAAGGGCCACGATTTGGCAGCAAAGCAAAGTTTTGGCGTTATTGTCAAATCCTCAGTCTCTATCTTTTTTTGCAAAAATTTATCACTTACATAAAAGAAATGTGTCTTATCTTAATGTTTCAAAAAAACATTCTATTCCTCAGAAAATTATAAAAATGAAAGCATGTTGATCATTTGACAGGGTTTTGCAACAATTAAATTAAGTTTTATTAATATTGTCTCCTTATTTTCAAAGGTAACAAATGTATATATAAAAAAAGAAGATTGCTGCTGCATACACGTAATGCAAAAAAATATTGAAATACCATACCTGAATTTGCCAAATCGTCAGTTCGAATCGCCAAATGAGAAGTATTTTGGGAGGTCCCATTAGCCTCCCTTTGGGACGCTCCTGCCCTTGCTCTTCAAATTAAAAAATTTTAAATGGCTCATTTTTCAATTCATTCTCCGGGTTTCAATCTTAATATTACTCCACAAGAAGGTTGTCCACAGGGCTCAAGTCTCAGCCCGCTTCTATGGAATATTCTGCTCAACTGCTTTCCTGCAACAACATTTCCTTCCGGTTCCTTCTCTCAAGCTTTTGCTGATGTCATTCTTCAATCTGTATTTTGGAATCTTGGTTAACCTCACACAAAATTCAACTTTCTCTCTCTGAAACTTTTGCAATGCATTTTGGAAAACGTTCCAGTCTTAGTCAGGACAAGCTCAACATAATAGAGCAACAAAACTTCAAAGGAATCCAACCTTAAAAAATTTCAATCTTCTGTGTCTTTAAATACCTGCGTATTATGTCTGATAGCGTTTTGAATTTATACTTCCACATATTAACTATCTTGGAAATAAAGCGAACTGAACTCCCTTCTTCATAAATTCAGTCGTAGTTGCAACAAGAAAAGCTATCTTCCTCCAAACCTACTTAAATTTCTTTGCAAAACCATCTTCCTTAAAGTTATAGACTTTGCAGAGTTTAGTTTCCCTGCGTCCCTTCCTCCTACAATAAGAAATTTGATACTATTCAACGCCCTTCTGTACTTCAGATCACAGGAATTCCTCCTCTGTTTCTTCATCTCCATTATCAAAATCTATTCTTTCAAATTTCAAAAAAATTTAACACAATAATTCTTAACAATACGTCCTACAATTTTGAAAACTTTGAAATTGAAATAGTTTTGAATATTGGTTCATATTAACTTTTTCTGATTTTATCTTTCATCACACTTTACCATATAACTTTAAAAATGAAAATTACTCATTTACACAGACGGATCAGAAACAGAGGAGGGCACTGCTTGCTGCTTCATTATTTTCCCCAAACTCGACATCCTCTTTTTTTAAACATATTCTCTCAAAAGAAAATTTTGTTTTTCAAGTTGAACTTACTGCTACTATCAAGCTAAAAATTATGGATAAAAAAAAAATTTCTTTGCTTCTGTCTCCTCCTTGGCCTTTTTTCGTATTATTTCAGACAATGTTTCGTCCATTCTCGCACTATTAAGTCATACACCAAGAGCTTATTCTGTTTATAAAACTCAACTAACTGTCTGAACAACAGAAAAATTCTCCACTATTTCTTGGATAAAAGGACAGAGTAACAATTTTGTAATGACACATCTAACTTTTTAGCCAAAAAGGCAGCTCTACTTCCCACGAATTATTCTGCTCCAATCCCAGTAAAAATTTAAAAAAACATTTTCAACGAAACTCTTTTGGCAGATTGACAAAATTTACGGAATCACACTGTTGAAGCAAGATGGACTTATGACATTTTTCCTTCTGTTTCTTTTAATAGACTTTTAACTTTCCATTTTAATCCCATAATTAATCATAAAACAGCAATTCAATCAAGTAAAATTCAGAGCAAAAGAAAGTAAAGCTCCAATATTTTTCATTTTTTTATTCATACTACTGTCTTACACTATTTTGGGGGAGGGGGAGAGAGAGAAATATGCTTTTTTTTTTTTTTTTGTCAGGAGCGGAACAACCCTAATCCAACATCCCTCAAATTTTTGATTTAGAATGGAAACTAGGAGTATTTTATGAGACCACGAGCATGTTTAACGTGTCCCAGTCACCATTGGTAAACACAGAAGATCTTCGACCGACTGGCATCGAGCCAAGGACCCTACAGTTACGAGTCCGACGGCTGATCGTTGAGGTCACTACGGCTTCTAATAGAAGCACTGAATGAGGGGGGGGGGAATAGAAGAAATATTGGAATGGAAGCCTTAGTTTTTTGCCTTGAAACTTGTTACTGCTCCAACGAATGAAAAGGTTAAAAATGCTACCCTACAAGATCATTCAATAAGAGAGTTTGGTATAACTTTTAAAAATAGAAAATTTCTATTGGGTTTTTGGAGTTTCACCTGAGGCAGCATGACTCCCCTTCCAATAGAGTAGTCTTATGAAAGAACACTACTTTCTAAGAAGGTTCATATTTTAAATATTATGGAGGAACTCTCTGTTTTCACAGAAATCTTTTAGAATAACTACATTTCGAGTTGACTGAGGCATTATCAATTGAAAGTCTTCGGTGAATTGAAACCTCCTATTGCCCACTTAATTATGCCTATTGCCTTTTTTAAAGTACTGTCGTTCTCGCTTAATCGGGTAACGGATAAACGAATACCCCGCTTATACGAATACATCCCGGAACCGAATATTTCTTATGCTATAGACGCAATGTTAAAGATCCCGGCTTAATAGGATAATTTTTCTTGGAACTGACAGTATTCCTTTGACCGGGGCCGAGAGTACCCTGTAGCCTTTATAGAGAGCTCTGTAGATTTTTTGTTTTTGTTTTTAAGCCCTCAGTTCCCTTTCTAAGCACCCTGTTGCTATTTTTAAACCATTTGTTGCCCTTTTTGAAGCGCCCTGTTTCTTTTTTAGAGTGTCCTGTTCCTTTTTTACAGCGACTTCACTGTAAAAAATGAATGTTGTTTTTACAGTGTAATACAGCTAATTTTATGGTAATAAACTGTAAAATTTGCTAATTTTACAGTATTAAACTAAAATTGCTAATTTTACAATTTATTACAGTGCATTTTACAGTTTTTTAAACTGGAACTTCTGCTACCAGTATTGTACTGTTGTTTTTACATGATAATACAGCTAAATTTTGTGGTAATAAACTGTAAAATTTCTAACTTTACAGTAAGAAACTAAAATTGTTAGCTTTATAGTTTATTACTGTTTTAGTTTTAAATTGGAACCTCGGCTCCCAGTATTACACTATAGAAACAACAGTTCCTTTTTTTGCAGTGTTGCTGCCTTTTTAATGCTTTCAGAGTCCCTTTTCAACTGCTGTTAGAAGTCAACTTTCACTTACGTATGCTATATCCCTTTCTTAGAAAGACTTTTCCCTCTAATCCCTTTAATTAGTTCAGTTTTTTTCCCTGCAGAAAGCTCATAATTTCGAGATGGGTACGTCTTTTTTCGAATTGTCCTTTCTCTTGAAGTGCATTGTTAGTAACCGTGAATTTTGAAAGGGATCCATTACGGGACATAAAAATGCCATTTTAGTAGTTCTATCCTTTTCAAAACCTTTCGCGCCCTGTGGATTTCTCTCTCTATAGTCAACACTACTCACAATAGTCCAAGCCCTGAGTCCAGGGCCTTCCAGGGAGGGAATGAATAAGAGAGCAATCAACGCTAGAACATCAATTTCAGCTAAAACCCTCCACGAACTCCCTAAAAGCATTCTTTTTGTTCCACTCCTCTAAATGCCTCTCGGCGGCCATGGTTAGAGTTACCTGACTAGAATACAGTATATCTGAAGGACTGTTTTCAACTGCATGTCTCAAGCATGGTTTTTCAATTCTCTATTAAAAAATAAATAACTATAAGTTGCATTATAGTAAATTAACTTTGTTTATTTGTTAGCTTATAACCCGGCGTTGCCCGGGTGCTTATTAATACAACATAGCTCTAAAAAAATATTTGAATGAATTCTATCCACATGGGCATATAAAATTTGCATCAATTTGTCTTTTGCATAATTCCTCTAATAGAAGGACAAAAAAATGTCGTAGTTTTATATATAATGTTTTATTAGATTTTCACATAACACTGAAGTTTAGCAAAAAAAAAAACTACAGTCGAACAGCAGGCCTGAAGCAAAGCTGCTTTGCGATTCATTAAAGGGCATTCCTTGCTACATAAATAATATTCACACGTGATTGTTAATTATCTAGCACAAATGGAACAAGAGAACAAACAAAAAGCAATAATTTTGTTACTTTTAAGAAATTTACCACGCAAAATATTTTCTTGAATTAAATAGCAAGAGCAGCTATTTCACACCATTATAAAATACGATGTGGTATACATCTTACTAGAATAGACTAAGAAATGTGGCAGAAGTTTCAGGTTTACATAAAAAAGAATAATTGTTCAAAATGTCATGGAAATTTCAACTGTTTTTTATTTTATTTATTTGCCTATTTAATTATTTATTTATCATTATTATTATTTATTTATTTATTTATTTACTTATTTCAGGGGTGATTGTGAGTTCATGAAAAAATACCTGAAAGTTTTGAAGAGAAGTGCGTGTCGGGGGGGGGGGGGGTGCTTTTTTTCAAAAAATCAAGGCTCATATTATTTAAGCACACCTAATTTATATTTGATAATAAATTGTCTTTCATAAACAAACAAGACACATTTCATACATTCGAATAGTTTCAAATAATTTCTAGTCAAAAACAATAGAATGGCATCTTAACATTTTTGCTCGATGAATATTATTAGTAATTATCGGAAAATCACCGAAAATTCGAAAAAAGAAAATACCGAAGGTGAGAAGACAAAAGCGTAATTAAAAATATTTTATTTCCGGTATTTTCGACCATGAAAATACCAGAAACGATCATGAAAATACCGGAAATCCGGTAAAATACCGGAACACAATCACCCCAGTTATTTATATACAGGGTGTTCCAAGTCAACCTTCATGACCTCTATTTCCTCAACCGTTCGTCTTAGATGCATACTTCCAATTGCAAATTTGCTCGAAATGAGGTAGAGAGTTAAAATATTGAAAGTTTGAAGCGAAAAAATAATTCAGTCAAAAAATACGAAATCTAACTTTTTATAGGGACTCCGGGTCCCCAAACTTATATTTAGGGAAAGAATCTCCATTGAAAAATAATACTAACACAAAAAAATGACATTTGTGCGATCAAAATTCGCGGAGATATTCGAGTTTTAAATGCGCAGGGCCCGTAAACAAATTGACAAAAGAAAATTTTCGCCCTGCCAGAGGAATAACGAGCTTTTAGATTAGGTACGATAATGAAATTTGTTTCGTCCATGTCAGAAAACATTCGCTTCTCATTGCATTCAAAAATAAATACAGATGCTACAAGACTACAAAACATAACAAGACAAGGTAAATTATTATACAATTTTATACAAAGATATTAAACACACGAAATATGTGAAATCTAAGAAATAATATACAAAATTAAACACAGAAATTTTACATTGCTTTCTTGCAAATCAAAATAAAAATAAAAACAAAATCTGCGAAAACAATGTGTTAGAAATGAATATCATTTGTTTTAATCGATTATAATAGCTGCTCAAAATGTTTTCCTTCTGCTAAAACACATAGTTGAATGCGTGATAAGAATTCTGATTGTACGTTTTGAAGTATTACTGGAGTGACACATTTCGCTGCGCATAAAATGCGGTTCTGCAAATCGATTTGCTCAATGAATCTACCTCGTAGACTTTACTTTTTAAAAAACCCAGAGGAAAAAATCAAGAGGACTAAGATCTGGGGATCGAGGGGGCCATTCCAAAAGACCTCCATATCCAATGATATTAGTATTAAACATACTTCGTAGAAGTGCTCTGGAAGTTGCTGGTTTATGTGCCGGTGCCCCGTCATGCTGAAACCAAATTTTACTAATTTTACGAATTTCGCGTGTATATGGCCCCCAAAATCACTTAAAATAACGCTAGTGTAAAGTGGTATAAGTCATAAAGTTTCATGTTTCATTTCTCCATGGATTTTGATCGCACAAATGTCATTTTTTTTTGTGTTAGTATTATTTTTCAATGGAGATTCTTTCCCTAAATATAAGTTTGGGGGCCCGGAGCCCCTATAAAAAGTTAAATTTTTTATTTCTTAACCATTATTTTTTTCGCTTCAAACTTTCCATATCTTAACTCTTCTCCTCATTTCGAGCAATTTTGCAAATAGAAGTATGCATCTAGGACGAACGGTTGAGGAAATAGAGGTCATGAAGGTTAACTTGGAACACCCTGTATAATCAAAAATACAAAAGGAAATAGTGAAATGGCGAATCAAGGACTTATTTATGTATATATGCATATATATATACACACTTATTTTTGGCAAGTTTGGTTTTGATAGATAAAATGACTTGAGAGGAAATTGTGATAATATATAGGGGTAAAGTTTCTTTCGATTTTTTTTTTTTTTATTGTTGTCTCAAGAAATGTCTCTAGAGATTGCATGGATAAATATTTCTCAGAACACAGCAATATTTAGACGTTTTTATTTTGAAAATTTTGAGTCATTGACAGTGAAATGCAAAGTAGAAATTACGTTTAAACTTAGCTTTATTGCAGCTGTGAAATTACATGAAGATTCCTCGATTGCTCTTCATTTATTATTACAGTGAAACCTGTGTATAACGATACTCAAGGGACCGAGAAAAAATATTGTTATAGACAGATTATCATTATAGACAGTTTGAGCAAAAAGCTCAGAATGTTGGCTGGGACCAAACCAAAATATCGTAATAGGTAGGTTTATCGTTATGTACAGTATCGTTATACACAGGTTTCACTGTATATTGTGTGTTCTTAGTGTTCCACCCGTAGGACGGTTCCACCTCAACTAGTTCAAGGCATTGTCCCTAGATGGCAGCATCACAAAATTCAATTTGGCTTTTTTTCCACTCGCTGATCAACAGGAGCTCCTGAAAAAAAATTTGCCTGCCGATCACATCTTCTTCTTTTCTTTTCCCTTTTTTTATTAAAAAAATTTAAACTGTTAAAAATATTTAATTTCTCTTTTTACGGACTGATGAGGGTTTTTTCCCTTTTAATATCCTTAATTTTTGCTAGGAGAAGATCTTTGAATCGGAGAACGTTAAACGACTTTTGAAAAAAACTACGAACGGCAAAACTCCCCCCCCCCCCTCTCTCACTCTTTTTTTTTTTTTTTTGATGTAAAGTGCTAAAACATAAAAACTTTCTTTGAGTAAGAAAATTCTTTGAACGTAGACGAGCAAAAATCTCTGAGCTCCGGTCAACTTTTTCAGCGGATTTATTGTTTATCAAACATATTTTTTATTCATTCCATGGGCGCCCATATGAACAACAATGAGAAACATCAGGAAAAACATTTAAAACTACTTGAAATTTAAAACTAACATGTAAAACATCAACATGGGTAATGCGCTGCTTAATCTTCAGAGGGCAGGAGCAGCATATAGATTTTTTAGATTCAGCTTTGCAGGTTTCATGAGTGTTTGTTTGAAATAAGTCAGCAGTGATTAATAAACTTGATTAGCTTTTGCTTTTTAATCTTTGAAAGATTAAGAACTTTAAAAGTATGAAATTTTATGCCACTAATTTATTTTATAATGTTTGTACTGAATTTGAATTTAAAATGCTGACAAATTACAATCCAATGCACCCTGCCCTTACCTGGAAAGCAAAAAAACGTGCACATACCCAAAATAATTCAATTCCATTGTCCAAGAGGCAGTCCTTTTTCGTTCCACTCTAACACTCCGTGTCTGCTCACTTCCAGTCAACACCGCTCAGCAGTAGAGTTTAGGTGCAGCCTATCATAAAAGCTGGGAGCACGGTTTGTTGCCAATATGCAGTACTTGGGGAAGAAACTATATACTCTCTGCCTGTCACATGGAATTCTTGAAAACATTAGCATAATGTAAAATAAAATCTATCGGATAATTGTTGTAATAAAATAATGTAGCAGCAAATTTAAAAATCTGCTTTCCATAATCATTTTTGTTGTTGCATATTTTATGAAATCTCGAAATTTGTCCTAAAAATTATACAATTACATAAAATACAATTACATAAAATATGCAACAACAAAAATGATTATGGAAAGCAGATTTTTAAATTTGCTGCTACATTATTTTATTGCAACAATTATCCGATAGATTTTATTTTACATTATGCTAATGTTTTCAAGAATTCCATGTGACAGGCAGAGAGTATATAGTTTCTTCCCCAAGTACTGCATATTGGCAACAAACCGTGCTCCCAGCTTTTATGATAGGCTGCACCTAAACTCTACTGCTGAGCGGTGTTGACTGGAAGTGAGCAGACACGGAGTGTTAGAGTGGAACGAAAAAGGACTGCCTCTTGGACAATGGAATTGAATTATTTTGGGTATGTGCACGTTTTTTTGCTTTCCAGGTAAGGGCAGGGTGCATTGGATTGTAATTTGTCAGCATTTTAAATTCAAATTCAGTACAAACATTATAAAATAAATTAGTGGCATAAAATTTCATACTTTTAAAGTTCTTAATCTTTCAAAGATTAAAAAGCAAAAGCTAATCAAGTTTATTAATCACTGCTGACTTATTTCAAACAAACACTCATGAAACCTGCAAAGCTGAATCTAAAAAATCTATATGCTGCTCCTGCCCTCTGAAGATTAAGCAGCGCATTACCCATGTTGATGTTTTACATGTTAGTTTTAAATTTCAAGTAGTTTTAAATGTTTTTCCTGATGTTTCTCATTGTTGTTCTATTTATTTCTGTTACTCCAATTTATGCACAGTTACTCTTCATGAGCTATTATTGTCTCTTTTTGATATTCATATTTGCAATTGATTTTTAGCTGCAATAAATGCGCTAGTTAATTTGCAGACTTTAAACTGTTAATCTTGATTATATATATATATATATATATATATATATATATATATATATATATATAAACTAAACTAATGTGTGTGTTTCTTTGATTTACTAAGAATATGAAGCTACTACACTTGTTAAGATATAAATTTTTTAAATTTACTCTGACTTAATTGTTATTGAGATTACTAAACACATTTTGACCACTTACAGATAATGTATTTATGTGCGTTCCGAGGCCGTATCCAGAAAAAAATTTCGGGGAGGGCCCATTTCGCACATTGACCAAACACTCTTTTTTGTGCGTTATGAGTCTTTTTCTTACGCCCCCTGCTTTTCTTGTGTGTTTTTTTTTTTTTTTTTTTTACTATGTTTTGTTGTCTATTGTTTAGACTGATCTTTATTGATTTAAGGAAATCAAAAGAGAGATGCAACAAACGCTTTTAAGTGGAGTAGAATATTTGTAATTTTGGGGGGGCCGGGGGTTTCTCCCCCGGAGAAATTTTTGAAAAAAAGCTTTCAAATTCTGTATTTTGAGGCCTTTTATGGGGCAATTGGGACTTCAAAAATGTGTTGGAAAATAGGCAAAATAAAAATTTGTAAATGTTCAGCATTCTTTTGCAAATTAAGATCACTATTTTTTTTTTTTTTTTTTTGTAGTTTAACAAACGATTCACATTAATCGACCGAGAGGAAGAACGAGGGAGGTGAAAAGATAAACACATCATCACTTGCTTACATCGATTTTCAGTATAGTTACATAGTAGTTTATGATCAGTTTCCTAACTCACCGACAGAAACAGCACTTAATAGTATAAAAGTATTAATAGTATAACACGCATAAAATCCTTTAAAGAAATAGTGTAGAGATTTAAAAAATGATTTAACGAAAAAGTAATATTCCGGCCATTCAGTTAATTCATAGTTTAATAAGAAATATAATTGAGCACTTTTTAAGGAGTTTCAAAAAGTTATTAAATGATTTCAAAGAATCTAGAACAGCCACCCCCCCCCCTTCCCTCCCGAAACCAGAAATGTTTTGTAATGTAAAACAGAAAAAAAAGTTTTCTTTTTTCCAAATTCCAAACGCCAAAAACTGCCGAATTGTCTTGCCATCCTCCTTAACCGCTAGTCCGCAGATATAGGGAGTTTCCCATGCAAATGTGGCATCGGTTGACCCACAAATCTGCCTTTGTTTTTCTATGTAAGAATGTAGGAAGAGGAAGAGACACAATGTTATAATTCTGAAAGCGATTTTAGTGCAGGTTAGAGTTATTAAAATTTGGCATTTTTAATAACTTATTCATTAATGTGTGAAGAAAAAATGTTTTCTGAACAAATAGCACTAAAAGCAAAAAAAAATACTAATTTCCAAGGGGGGGGGGGCTCGAGCCCCCCCTTATGGGCGCCAATGATTCATTCTCTGATAAAATGCTGTTACCAGCTCATGGGCTGACATAAGCCTTTGTGTATTTTTCGCAACAGTTTATTATGTTAATATGACTCGAGCTTGAGTTGTATTTGGGGGGGGGGGGGGGGGGGGGGAAACCGACGATGTAAGTTCATTTTTGTTAAAAAAAATGAAATTACATATTATAGCATTATGTGCTGTACTCTATGTTATGTTTATACACATTCTGTATCCAACTTCTTTGAAAAAATGCCACACTGTTTTCCTTGACAGTATTTTCTTTGTGATTTTCGGAAAGCCGAACTACCTATCTTCCAATTAGTTTGGCTTTTTGACACTCTACTGTACCACAAAGCTTCTCTGGAATCGCTCTAGGTCGATGAGAGTTAACCAAATATATTTTTATGCAGTGAACTGTTTGTTAAGGTTACTCAAAGTAAAAATGTACCCGACTTTAATGACATCAGTTGTAATGTGATTCATCAACAGACCTAAATATTTCCAAACGGAGAAGTGCACAACGTAGCATAATTTGTAATATTTCCGCCTGTATAATTAGTGAACTGTTTGTTAGGGTTACTCAAAGTAAAAATGTACCAGACTTTAATGTCATCAGTTGTAATGTGATTCATCAACAGACCTAAATATTTCCAAACGGAGAAGTGCACAACGTAGCAAAATTTGTAATATTTCCGCCTGTATAATTGTCTTTATTCAACTCCACGCAATGCAAGGGGAAGTCAAGGGAATTTATCCTCAATCAATTAATAAGGAATCAGAATATTTGTTTCATTCAAGGAAATATTGAGGGAAAGACGAATAAACCAAGATTACATACATAAATTAGTTAGCGACGTCTTGCTTATTTGAAAAACATAGAATGTAGACAATAAACATACATGTGGGTCCAAAAACTTTTCAAGAAGGAGGGGGTGGGGGGTAATTTTCTTTACATACCTCTTACTACGTTTCTGATTCATACATCTTTTTTTCTGGGGGGGGGGGATGTGTGGAAACATTATTTATGAATAAAATATAGAAATTTATCCTAGAAGTGCGAGGCAGGAGGTCTCTGAAAGAATACCTTGAATTTTCTGCTCCTCAAGTTATTTAAAATTTTGTAAATACTGCTTTAAATGATTGATACTTTAAACTTTAAAGCCCGGTTACCTCACACTAAGTATCGTAGTGTACGAAAATACGTTGAGTGAGTCAAATGTCCTCGTAGGCTACGATCATACGTCAATCTGAAAGCAAACAGTGCTGCCATCTATGATTGCCTTGTAAAATTACTTCAAATTGAGCAGTAACATTTTTCTTCGCCATAGCAATAGGCGAATTGGATCTAAGAGTAAGTCCACCATAATTTAAAGCAATTTCATAATACTTCTCCTTTTTCTTCCGTTGAGACTCAGTATAAAAATTTGAAGGAAGATTGGTTTCAGCAAGTTTCAAGAACCGGCTCTGAAAAATTGATGACCCGTCCGACACTGGCATAGCTCATAAACGATGTTTTTCTTTTTTATATTCATTTGAATTCAAGCTGTTCAAATATTCGACTTTTGTTTTTATTGTTTTCAAATTTTTTTCAGTTGAGTAATTGGAACAGCTTTTTAAAACTGGCGTTAATATCTTCTCTCCCCTTATCCAATCATATTTTCATTGAACACACTTATTTTGAGCTTTCATATTAATTCTAATTCAAAATTACTAATTTTTATCATCGAAACATTTGCAATGATATTGATATGTAATGTTATTTAAAGGTTATTTATATCTATGCTAAATACACGGATCCTCAAAAAATGCCTCCATAATTTTCTATTATTTCAGTAATGATAATAAAGATAAAATAATTGGGATTACTCAAATGTTTTATTATTGTGTAAAGTGAGTGGTGATAAATGTCCATACAATTTTTAACGCATTTTTCTTTTTTTTTGTAATGTGATCTTTAACAAATATTACAACCATCGGTACCTGATTGCAAAAGTTTCAAGTTGCGTAAGAAAAACACTTGCTATACGGATAAACTTTGAAGTTTATCATCCTTGGGGCTCGTCGACAAATTACGTCACGCTTTGAGATGGAGGGGTGGGCTGATAGGACTGTAGCCCCTTAGAAAATTTTCCAATCAAATTTTTTAAATTTAAGTTGAAATCGTTCATTTATTTTTTCTTTCTTGCTGAAATCAAGACATGAAATTGTTTTTGAAAATACAATTAAGTATGGGGCAAAATTAAAAGAAAAGGGAAAAAGGTATTAATTCTTTATCTCTCCATTTTACTGCATGCGACTTGAGTGATTATCTTATACTGTAAAGGCCTTTTTATTCGCGAGGCCTTAATTTTCGCGAGCCCTTCGTAATCGCGAAAATTTAGGCCTCGCGAATTTTTTTTTTACTTTGGACTTTTTCAACTTTCGGTTCTGAACATGCAAAATTCGCGAAATTTTCGGCCCGCGAAATCACCGATATATTCATTTTCGCGAAAATTACGGCCCGTGAAATTAAAGGCCTTTACAGTAATTTAATTTTGTTGACGTTTGTTCCAAATATTGCAAGCACTTGTTTAAGGAACACCTTCTTCAACGAAGAAACATTTTCAAATTTCAATTTTATCATTTCCTTTCATCAAAACGCTTTACTTCTCAACAATAATTATGACGATAAAAAATATTTTTTAATGATGCAATTTTGTCATCTGAAATTAGCATCGATATCAGAAATTCGAAACTTACTTTTCTTAGCTACATTTTATGAGGTGCCCCCTCCTCTCAAAGAGTCTCGGCTCAACCCCCCCCCCCTCCGAAATGATTTGTCTGCGTACGCCGATGGAAGGGGAAGGAGGTAACAAGTGTGACATTTTGGTTGAAATAAAATAATAATGAGTGAAATTTTAGATAGTTTTTTTTTGGGGGGGGGGGGGGGCATCAATTTATTCCAAACTCATTTTGTTTGTTTAAGGAAATTTTCCACACTTTTGAAATAAATTTTATTTTTTTACTAGAAAGATATTTTCCCGACTTATCTCCGATTTTTTTCAGGTTATTCAGTTGTATGGAATTCAAGCTGTAATATGTAAGAATCCTGAAAATAATCATTAAAATAAAAGACGTAGTAATGAAGAGCATATTTATTACTATTAAATACTTACAAAATCATAACAATTTGAATTAAAAAATGAACAAAAAATAATATATACACATTTATATACAAAATAGTCTTTCACTTCCATAGAAAGGTAAGCAAAAAAGACAAACTACAATCCTGTCAAGGAAAAAAATATGACAGGCATTCTTTTATATACATCATTTATTATTTTTCTAATACATGACAAATTTCACTCAAGTGACGTATTTAGAGTGGAACTATGCTATAACGTCATTCAAAAAGGCCCAGTATATTTATAAGGCTGCAGGTAAGTAAAACAATCATCATTACGTTCATCGGCGAATGACGGAATGAATTTTTTAAACGTTATAACAGGGTTGTCACTATAAACGATGTCACTATAAGCAAGTTCGACTGTATTTGATGTAAATTATTACAAATGGCTCTTGCCAAATCAAAATAAATGCAAAGTAGAAATGCGAAAAATGAAAGACTAAAGATGGTACAGTAACTCCTCGTTACATCGATCTTCGCTCTTTCAGATATATCGGGCTCATTGTCTTCCCAAAAATTAAAAGTTAAAACACACATATATTGTTTTTAAGTCGGAACGGCTGAAGTAAAAATGTTCTATTTCATAGAAAAATACTTTCCCCCTTTTAATGAGTTAAAAACTGGTATGTTTTACATTCATCTGAACTTATTGCATTTATGCTGCAAGTTTGATTCTTATTTTATTAAAATAAACACTAAAAATATTTGAAATATATTCTTTCTTTTGCTAAAATAATAACTAATAGGCTGAATTTCTTGTTTTTATGTCGTGTTTTTGGTTAAATCGTGTTTTTTTTTTTTTTTTTCTTCGTTTGTTTTCCGTTAAGCTTTATATAACGAGGTATTTACCTTACATGTTAAGTCAAGAATAGAGAATGCAAAGTCAGTACTTTGACAAAGAAGTGCAAATTTAAATGTAAAACCACTAATGAAAGCATTGTAGAAAATGAAAATTTTTTATCACAGTTGTACGAAATAGATAAAGCTTATTAGTTAAATGAAAAATGGAAGGTTATAAAATATGCTTTGATTAGGATTTTATATGTAAACAAGGTTAATTTTTTTAAATAAATTGAACAACTTAGAGGGAAACTGAGAGGCTTGTTTCGACATTCGCAGACTGCATCATTCGCTTCGGATTACCATCATATCTACTCCGTCTAACAGTCTTCGCATAGATTTCGGCAAACTTGGAAAGAGTTATATGACGTCTATCCAAAGCGGAACGCTACTAAATTTTTTCTTTGACCCTCCGGCGGTTTGGCAGTTCTAGAATTACATGCTAAATGAACGTGATAAGAAGTCCAAAACCGTCAAAGGGTTAATAGGGCCCACTGAATTCCGGGTTCCGCTTTAATACTTTCGAATGTACCGTAAAGTCGGGTTACTTGGACCCTAAGGGGTTACTTGAGCCCATTACAGTAAAATGATAAAATCTAGGTTTGGTACTTATTAGTTGAAGACTTGCACGTAGTTCCTCGTTTCTCCTCTAGGTAGAAGCACTCTGCAGTCTCTAATGCTAGTACCAAATCCAGATTATATCATTTTACTGTGGGCTCAAGTAACCTCCTTGTGGGTCCAAGTAACCCGACTTTACGGTACGTAAAATCACGATCACCGCCAACTCATTTATTCTATCCATGGACTGCAGTTTCGTGCTTTTTGGTACTCGTCAGCATGGAATAGGAATTAAACGAGTGTAGAGGCAGAAATCCTCTGATAGAGCAAAGAGAGACAATAAAAAAAAACTGGTTTTGTCTCTCTTTGCTCTATAAGAGGATTTCTGCCTTCAGCTCGTTTAATTCCCATTTCATGCTGACGAGTGCCAAAAAGCACGAAACAGCAGTCCATGGATGGAATAAACGAGTTGGCGGTATATTGCATGCCTTAGCCCTGGCTTAGGGGCGGTTACTTACTGCTTTAAATATTTATATCTCCGAATGCGTTGGCTCCATTGCGCTGTTTTACAGTTAGGGTTTAAAAGCGAAAAACTAATCCACTAATAAACTACTGACTAAGATGAACTAAATTGAGTAAAACAGTTTGTTCCACATGCATTTTGGGCACTCTTCGAGGTACCTATATTTTGTAGTTGGAACCTCTAGCATTTGTGACATTTGCAATATTGTTAATCCATCAATGGAAGTAGTTTTCTCTAGATTTTTTTTTTTTCAGTTACCCCTCTTCGTTTTTGTGGTGTCTCAATTAAACGTGTGCATAATACATGACACTTTACGAGGCTTTGAGTATGACATTGTCCGAATAATACATTTAAGTTATTCATTTGCATAGTTGTGACGTAACATTGTCGTCAAGGGAATTTACTTGCTCTTACCAATTTACTCATTGCTTCTTACTAATTCACTCATCAGCTACAAATGAGCTCAACAAAACCAATATGAATGATTAATTTACAAATGAGAAGTCGAGCTAAACATTAGAAGGCTGTTTGGCAGAACACGACGATGACACATTTGGGCTTTCTGGGTATATCGCTCTATTTCCGCCATGGTATAATGTAGTACAACAAGACTGCAATAATGGCCAACAAAACGAAGCTGCAAATCAAAATGCCGATGAGCCCTTCAATATAGAAGCTGTTCACAATGCCTAAAATGAAGAGAAAACAAAACCTTATTCTGAATTCTATGTATATTTTAATGCAAACAAAGCAGCTATACTTCGCAGCAGTTTAACTTGTCAGTGACGTCACTACGGGCGGAGCCAATAAGAGCTCACAAGCAGTCAGCGGTCTCCTCTAATTCGCCAAGTAGGCTGTGACGTTTTATATAGCTCGTTTTTCATAGGCTTACGTCACGCTGTTGGCTCCGCCCGTAGTGACGTCACTGCCAAGTTAAACTGCTGCGAAGTATAGATAACATTTAAAATCATTACATGTTGCACAAAATAGGGAAAATAACTAGCTAAAACTCATTGGTAAATGTCAACACACAATACGTCAAGGCCTGATACCCAAATACGAAAGGGCCTGATTGCCAAAAGAGGGTCGGGAAGCTTGAGCTTCCCTTTAAATTTTTCATTGTTTCTACTTTTAAATGCATTTCTAAAGATAAGTGTAAACATTTCTCGAAAGTTACAAAAGTGAGGACACATTTCATTAAACTACCAAGTGTGTAAGTATGAAACCGGAATTTCCCATAAGTGGCGCTAGATGTCGATGTAGTTACCGACTCATCACGTCAGCGGTGTCTTGTTATTGTATTGATATCCGACAAAGATTTCCAACTCACAATAACACGAGTTTCATTCAGTAGCATTAGTTTATTAGAGATAAACATGTCGAGTTTTGTGCCAACAAATTACGATTTGCCGACATCACTAGTTTTCTGTTTTCATCTGAAGAAAACCGCAGCCGAATCGCATCGAATGCTTGTGGAGGCGTATGGTGAGCATGCTCTCGGTAAAACACAGTGTTTCGAGTGGTTCAAACGGTTCAGAAGTGGCAATTTTGACGTGAGGAACGAAGAACGTGGAAGACCACCGAAAAAGTTTGAAGACGCTGACCTGCAAGCCTTGTTGGACGAAGATCTGGGGAAACTGTCAATACTGAACGCTACCGACAACAAATGACCAATTTGAATCGAGCTTTGAGTGCAAAACGACCAAAATACTAACAAAGACAACACAAGGTGATTTTGCTGCATGACGACGCACCAGCACACAAAGCAAAACGGGTCCAGGAAACGATAGAGTCGTTCCGTTGGGAAATTCTTTTGCATGCGACTTACTCACCGGACCTTGCCCCATCCGATTATTACTTGTTTGCATCGATGGGATACGCACTTACTGAGCAGCGCTTGACTTCTTACGAAGCTGTACGAAAATGGCTCGATGACTGGTTTGCCTCAAAAGATCAACAGTTCTTATGGCGCGGAATCTACAAATTGCCAGAACGATGGCAAAAATGCATAGATAGCGACGGACAATACTTTGAATAAGGTACTTTGTATCATATCATTACAATAAACATGTTTTTCCTGTAGAAAAATTCCGGTTTCATACTTACACACCTGGTATAAACCTCCCCCTGCCCCATTATTTATTTTTAAATGCGAGATTTGGCTCAACTTTTTTACGATCTACTTTTATTAAGTTTTATTACAAAGCAAAAAAGAAAAAAAGCTGTTGTTTTCACAGTATAATACTGGCAGCAGAGGTACAGTCATAGGAAAAAAAAAAAAAAAACGAAACACTTTAAATCATTCGGTGACTACACTTGCTAAGAACAAAAGGTGTCTTCTGACATGGATTAAAGTCTTCTTCAAAACTATGTGAATAAAATTTTGATAAGGGGTCATATACAAAGTGAAATTAACACAAAGTCTGAATTTTTAAATGAGAAACCATACATTTGGTTACATAATTAGGTGCGGACGGCCTAAAGTAAGCTTTGTACCAAGCAGCATTACTTTAGGACCAGTAGAACAAAAGTTATGAGCGGACAAAGATTTAGGGACCACCACATTTTAAAATGCTACTTTCAAGGTCAAAGTTTACCAAGAGTAGACAAAGTATATTTTTTCGAAGAAATTAACTAAGGCACGCTATAATATGCTTCAAGAATTTATTAAAAATTCTAGAGCGCTGCTAAAGTTGTAATATTTTTTTGTAACTTTGGAGAAAAAAATCCAACTGTTAGAGTTCAAGGAAAAAAATGCAAAATTCTATCTTTTTGATTAAACAAAGATAGATGCATACTTTTGTGGCGGCGTACGCTTAGAGAGCATATAACCCAACTTTGCCCGCCGGGTTACGAGGCCTTTTAGTCCAGCGGCCAAAGCACTGGGTTTCTACCACAGACGTCCCCGGTTCTATTCCCGGTGGGGACACGCCGTCCATCACGTACGCCGCAGTTGGTGACCCAGACAACAGATGGCGCCATGAACATACGCAACACACGATCTGCTTCTCCTCCATCGCTCACTCACTTTGCCTGCATCGCTCCACGTCCGCCCAACCGCTGGCGCAGACTCACATGCGCCCGACCGCGGACACGCTCCTTGCTCTGCAGCAACTCCCCCAGCTGCAGCAACAGGCACAACTTCAGCCAGAACGCCTGGCTCCTTGGCGCTCCATCTAATTCAAACGAATCGCTCTCTCGCGCTCCCCGCTCCATCACTTGGAGGGGAGTATTGTGGCGGCGTACGCTTAGAGAGCATATAACCCAACTTTGCCCGCCGGGTTACGAGGCCTTTTAGTCCAGCGGCCAAAGCACTGGGTTTCTACCACAGACGTCCCCGGTTCTATCCCCGCCGGGGACATGCCGTCCAACTCGTACGCCGCCGTACGCCTTACTTTTTTCTACGCACTAACTCAGGCTACAGATGCCTGCGGCAGACAGGTTACGTTATAAAAGTCTTTGTATTTCAAACTACTGTATTAGGATTGGCAATAGTGCTAAAACCGTGGCCCATAATGCAAAAAAACGCCAAATCGTTACAGAAACTTCCGAGATGCCACATTTTCCTGTGAAAATCAAGTATCTTTGAAAGAAGTTTCCTGACTTCCTGCACGTTGCATGAAAGCAAACTTCTCACTATTGGAAAAAAAATTTGAATTGCCTACCAGTTTTATAAAAAACAATCTTTGCCTTAGCCAAAGGTATTAAATGCACAAGTATCAAAAATATTTTTTAACATTACGGAGTGGTATTTTTTCAGTTCAATTGTGAAGCAACGGCTGGAGCAAATTTAAAACGATTTGGTATACAAAGTGAAATGATGATGCTGATCACAAATATGTGATAAAAAAGGGGGGGGGGTTATAGGAAATTTTAAAGTTGATGCCAATTTTTATATGAAGACGACCCCTTAACAACAATTTACCAATAGAAATTTGTAGAGAACATTATTCCTGAAAAAATAAAATGACACGTGTCTCTAGAATTCTAGTCTTTGAATACGAGCGAGTATTCGTTTTTTTTTTTCTATGACTGTACCAGTTTATAACAGTAAAAGCACAGTAATACAGGGTTGCCACAGGAAAAATTCATTAAAAAAGTAGCAAAAGTAGCCAAAAACGTATAAAAAAGTTGCAAAAAAGTAGTCCCAATATTAAAAAAGTTGCCAAAAAAAGTAGTCCCCAAAATTGAAAAAGTTTCAAAAAAAGTGTTCATCAGATAAATGAAGTAAGAAATAAATAGTACAGCTGAAAATTTAACATTTGTAAAAAGTCCTCATCTGTTTTGCTGAGGAATTTAAACTGAATGTGCAATTACAAAAAAAAAAAAAAAAACTTTTGCCAAAACTTATTAAAAAAGGGACATGAAAAATGGGGAAAAAAATGACTCGTATTTTCAATGAAGAAAAAAAACTGGACTTACTCATACATGCGCATTCGAAGGAGTACTTTTAAAATTTCTATTTCACGACACTTATATGTGTTAAAAATAGAGCTTAGTACTTAAATTTGAAAAATTTTGGAGTTCTTTTAGTGGTATTAAAAATTTGCAGGGAAAGGTGTACTGTTAAGGTATGTTTGCAATAACTACAATAAAAATAATTACTGCAGAAAAAACACTTAATTTGTACAATTATTCAATAATGATAATTTCATTTTTAATTGCAGTTTCAAAGTAAATAAGAAAATTAAAACAAAACAGCAATAATAATTTTGTCAGTGAGAAACTATAAAAAGCATTTTTTTCATAGTTTTGAAAAATTTCGGAAGGGGTTTGAACCCTAAAAACCCACCCCTTCAATACGGCCCTAATTCCATATTGGTTCTGCAACATGAGATGGTGTGAGGGAGGACTTGTGATGGAAGTCTGAAGTGGAGAAATAGAGCTCTTAATCATAATGTTAACTAGTACTTTGTTCCTTGCAAAAAATCAGAAATATAATGCTAATATTACAAAACTTGACAACATTGAAACAAAATCAGCGATTCAGTACTTTTTGTGGCAAGTGAATAATCATGCTTAAAATAATTGCGGAGTTTTTTTTTTTAATTTTTAAATGAAAGTTTCAGTAAAAATGAGAACAAATTTTATGTACTTGTTTTTTTACAAAGCTTTGTTGTATACTCAAGAAAAAAAAAAACTCCCAAAAATTGTGCAAAAGGATTCTCATTTTTCGCAAGATAGAAGATCACATAAACTTGAAAATTGCACATAAATGAGCTCTTTAAAATAAAGAAAAACTTTAAACAATACACCTCTTATACCCTTGTTTAATTTATATCACTTTGTATAATTTTCCTCTATTTAATCATTAATTCTAAAAATATTAATCAATGAGTTACTTCAACTTTCACACATTCTAACTGCTCAAATGGAAGCTTATGCAAAAACTATCCCTTAAAAAGTTAATAAAATAAAAAAGAAGTTGATTAAGGTTTTTAGTGAAAAAATACTTATTGCAAGTAAAAAATTTAATTAAAAGCTCATTTGCTAAATATTTAGCATACTTCCCACCAAAAAGTAATTATAATCGATAAAAAAATAAAAGTCAAGGTTGAAAAAAAATTTAAACTATGGATATAATATGCTTCAGTTAGCTGATGCTAAAATAGCTGTCCAATTCTAAAATAATTGAAATTACAAGATTTGCACAGTTATTGAAATCTCTAACAAACAGTGTAGCATTTTGGGTGAAGCTCGTGCTTGATGTCTGTAAGTTCCTAAAAATAAATTTTTACTTAATCAGCTGTTTATTATTAAAATTCAGCTAAAGGAAAGTCTTAAATAAGTCAGTTCCTACAATCTACTAAACTTTGAGTCAACTTTTTCACAATATATATGAAATAGATACACCTCCCTTCCTCAGTAGCTATGGCTATTAAGCAAATCTGTTTTTACCCAATAGCTAAAGTAGCAAAGAGGTTATTCAAAAATCTAAGCCCCTCCCTGATGCAAAAAAATAATAGTGGATCTGTCCATAATAAAAGGCAAAGGAATGTTCTTTTTTAGGTGACAAAGAAATAAGAATAAAAAATAATGGGTTTCAAATTAATAAATAAAATCAAATAGGGCGAAAAAAAATCAAGATTTTCGAATGAAAACTTGCTTTGGAAAAAAAAGAAGTCTCCAAA
This sequence comes from Uloborus plumipes, assembly GCA_038373865.1. Classification (NCBI taxonomy): domain Eukaryota; kingdom Metazoa; phylum Arthropoda; class Arachnida; order Araneae; family Uloboridae; genus Uloborus; species Uloborus plumipes. Next base: position 833 of record JAXGGA010014786.1, on the reverse strand, counting down.
AAAGTAGCTCCAGTGAAAATAAGTTGCTTTTTAGCCTGTTTGTGCTCAAAAAAAGTCTCCAAAGTCGCCTAGAGCCAAAAAAAGCAGCAAAAAGTAGCATTTAAGTAGCCTGTGGCAACCCTGAGTAATAAAATTAGTAGTTTTACATTAAAATTACTGTAATACTGTGAAAACAACAGTACAATACTGGCAGCAGAGGTTTCAGTTTAAAACTGTAAAACGCACTGTAATACAAGTAAACTGTAAAACAAGCAATTTTACAATTTTTGTAACAGTAAACTAGCAATATTTAGTTTACTACAGTAAAATTAGCAATTTTAGTTTATTACTGTAAAATTACTGTAAACTAAGCTGTATTATACTGTAAAAACAACACCTATTTTTACAGTGTAATTCTATGAAGTAATAAATCTCTAATTTAACAATTAATTATGGAATTTCAGTACAACCATATATAATATCTAATAATTCTATCTATTAATGTGTGTATGGGGTGGGGGCGGGGCTAGACTTTAATCTGAATTCTGCTGGGCCACTTATAGAAATAATATTTGCACCCTTAGCAAGTTTTTTCAATGCATCAAGAATACAGAAATATCCCGCCCATCCTCTCCTTCAAAAGCAAATGGCCCCAAAATGAGACTAAACTTCTACAAACTTCAGAGGTTAATTGGTCCCTGTCCACAAGCACAAATATGGTATGATGGACGTCAGAAAAAGAAGTCGAGCTCAACAGAGATGCTCCCAGGGGGCTCAGGGTCAGGAAGGCCAGGGGATTTCACTGTGACCTCTCAAAAATCTTCTTTTTTGGCGCATTTTACACGAAAATTTGG
>JAXGGA010014785.1:0-31071 GCA_038373865.1 Uloborus plumipes | reverse complement strand
CTTCTCAAACTTTTCATGAATCCTATCTGTAACTCCGAACTGTTCGACCGTAGCGCTTCAAAACTGACGCCAATCGATTCCCCGTGGCCAAAAACCCCAGACCCCCAAGTTTACCGGAGTTTATTAATTCTGGGGCGATTTTCGACTTAGCAAACATCTCTCGTATTATAGTATAGGATAAAAAAATCATTCGAATTATTGAGATGCTTCGCGCCTTCAAGATGGTGAGGAAAGTTTCAGTAAGTTCAGCTCACTCAAAGGAAAAAAGCAGACTTTAATATTAGTAGATGACTTTTCAACAAATGAATGTTTCAAAATATTACAAGTAGCTAGCGATAAAAATATACTATGTAAGTAGCCCGCTTATGAGTTTCGTGTTTGATTTAGTTAAGCCTTTATTCCAAATTCTCATTATCATTGTTATCACTGTTTCATAGCAACCACGTTTCAACAATGGATTTCATACTTAATCATTTATTAGGCTTAATCGCTTTAAATTTGACTACTTATTAATTTATATCTTCGTTAATTAAAATCGTATAATTATACAAATTGAAACTAATGGAGCTTGAAAAATTACCTATCTATCGGTACCTGGTTCGACTTTCAGTTCATTGGCGTTCAGGAGAAAAAAGCGTGACATAGAAAGATAGTTAGAAAGAAAGATAGTTAGAAAGATACTCAGTTTTTAATATAAGTAGATATTTGGGATTTAAGATAAATTTCCATTTAGACAAATAAAGGGGGGGTTATATTCGTTGGTGGGGTTACTTTCGGATTTTACGGTACATGATGCTAAAAAATTTAAAAAGAGCATATTTTCTGTGGAAGAGAGGTTGGAGTTCTTCGTAAATAAAAAGACAACACAAGAAAGATTTACGGCACAAAGACATAAAATAACACCCAGGGCTTCGGTGGGAAGTAAACTCATGACCTTCCGCATTTAAAGTGAAGATGCTACATTAGAGACAGGGGTGAGCCAGGGGGACTACCTGTTACATTAATATAGTTGGGCTAGAGGGAAGGTAAAATGAGTCCTAAGGGCGAAAATAGGAGCCAATCTTTATATTTTGACCCAGGTTCAACTGAACCTTAATAGAAAAGCAATCAGAATTTTACAGTTTCTGCATTAGAAGTTTCAGTCATAAGTTTAAATATAAAAAAATAATAATAATAAAACCTTATAAAGTTAATAAAACAAACAAAAATGTTATTATGCACTTAAAATGTAGCAATGGAAAAGTTAACATATGGTTAACTCTCTCAAATCTTTTAACATGAAATCTTGTAATGTCAAAAATCTGTAGGTTTCAGACGTACAGAATGGAAAATATGTAAAAAACTTGCTTCGTAAAAAAATTTTCTATCGCAATATATTTCTTCTATAATTTATGGTTTCTTTGAAAATACTGGTGAAAATTTTACAGTGGAACATTAAAAAATTTCGTTCAAAAAATCAGGGACCCATGGAAATCCATAAATTCTAAAATTGACATAACTTTGGTTTCTAGTTGTAGATTTAAAAGTTGAGCCCTGCATATCATATCAAATAACAAATCTTACCATGTCCTCTTAAATCTAAAGCAGCAATTTGGCATTCAACTAACTGGTGGATACTAGTCTAGAAATACAAACAAAACATGTTACTATTAAAGGCTTTTGAAAATTTAACTACTTTTTAAACTTTTTCTATCGTAATGAAATAAAAAAATATATCAAGAGCAACAAATTTATTTTTCTTCTCTTAAAAAATATGAAATAACATTTTATGGATTTCTTTCACACTGTAAAATTATTTAAATAAAAAATCTTTGCCATTATATCTTTCATTTTCATAAAAAAATGGATAAATAAAATTTTTAAAAATCAAATTTTGTCAAATACTGAAATTTTTGAACACAAAGCTTTTTATTTTCACTATCTTAAATTTTTTACCAAGAAACACTCAAATATAAATCTTACTACTATTATATATGCGAAAGTTTGTATGGATGTATGGATGGATGTATGGATGTTTGTTCCTCTTTCACGCAAAAACTACTGAATGGATTTTAATGAAACTTTTACCATAATGTAGCTTACACATCAGAATAACACATAGGCTATAAATTTTAACTATATTCGAAAAAGTTCGATCAGTAGCGCTTTTTTCATTCCAATTTAAGCACATTTTTCGCATAAATCCGCGAAGGCTTCCAACAAACTAATTCAGTATTTAGTGTATCATCTCAACTCCCTGTCGCAAGCTAAAATTGCGAGCATCATTTCTTCTTTCCGTATTTAATGTTCAAATCTTTTCTCAAGTCAAATCATGAAGGTTTTTTTTCCAGCTTCATGGGGAATACCCAGGCTTTTACCAGGATTTGTATTTAAAACGTTTTGTAGTGTTAGTTGTGTAAGTAGAATATTTATCCTTAAGCAATGTGTTTCTTAATGTGCATTGCTGCGTGAAAATATTATTTTTTTAGAATAAATTGTATTCCTTTATTAGTAAATTGTTCACTGTATCAATTATTTTCACAAGTTTCATAAATTTGTCGATCCTGCTTAATCGGGTAACGGATAAAAAATACAATTTTACGGTATTTTTAAAAATTTGTTTGCGCTGACTGGGCGGTTACTTACAATTGGTCACTTAGAATGCAATCGAACAGGTATCTTGCCGAATTTGTTGCAAGAATATTATAACTAAGATTATGGGTAATTTTTCAACGGACGCCAGTTTTGGCGCCAAAGACTATGTAATAATACTTTGCTTCTTACACGATATAACTAAAATAAAACGATTGTTGTCTGATATTTGTAAACTGCGCCAAAATCTTAATCATCGAGATAATATTCCCACAGTTGAAGAAAAGTTCAGGATTTTTTTTTTTTTTTTGGCCGATTCCGTACGTTGTCATTAATAAACTTTTAAAACTTACGAAATCCGCATACGAAATTAATCAAACCCCAAAACTAAAACTACCATTAATTTGTGTTTTTCGCACAAATAATTGTCAAATGCTCCCTACTAATTTCGAAATCACTTAGGACAAAAACTTTTAGCGTCATTTCATGGTCAGTAATATTTTCTCAGCATTAAATGACAATTTTTCTTTGACAAAAATTACTGACTTTATAATACCTAAGCATATTTTCATAAAGTAGGGAGAGGAGCAAAGTTATCCTAGGTATCCCAAAACAGTTACCGCAAATTTAGCGACATTTTAAATCGTCAAAGCGGTACGTTTTGAGTTCTTTTAGTTTAGGAAAAAAAAAGGCGATTATAAATTGTTTCTCAATATTTTTACTGGCCCAGGCAACGCCGGGTATTTTTGCTAGTTAAATATAATCACGAAAAAAAAATTTAAACTGAAATTTTTTTGTAAATAATTTTCAAACTGCAACTCAGTCAAATTTAAATGTTAAATCATAACAGTTGTTTTCCTAGCAATTTATTTTGCTTATGCAAAGAGCCAGAAAATACAGTCAAAGCATACGAAAGAGATTTTCACTCAAAATAATTCTACAACAGAAGAAATAGAGAATTTAAATTATAGTTAAACGTCCGCAATTTAAGCTGAAAAAATTAACACAGCATTACATAAAACAGTAAATCATTTTTAAAACTAAAAAGCGAGCATCTTCTTGTAGCCTGCTATGATACAAAATCAAGCAAGTGAAACATTTACAAGTGCAACCCAGTTTAAAATTAGGTCGAACTAATTAACAGTAACCTGAAATGTCTCGTTATTACTCCAATAACATGTAGAGTGCATATAGCCTTACCGACAAAAGAGCCCATGTAAGTCCACAGTAGCCTCCACCATGCAGCAATAACAGCAAGGGTCCAGAGCTACCTTTTAGGTAGACACGGAACGTCTTCATAAAAGTTAAGGTTCAATTCATTTACATAGTCCATTCAACAGAAAAGTAAACAGATCGTAGTAACTTCGAAAATAAAAACAATGGAAAATAATCCAAGAAATATCTTTCAAAAGTGAAACTAATTTGAACAACTGTAAGATGAGCATATTTAATATCAACACTACACATCCTATAGTTGAAATCATTTTACTAACTTTAAATACATCAAAGTAGATTTATACATTTTTTTTTCGTATGTTGAAATTAATTTATAATAACAATTGATCTATTAATCCATATTATGATAACATATTTTAAAACAATAAATTAAAAGAATAAATATTTCAGAAATTGTAACCAGGGTGTAAAAAAATCAATGATTTTTTTTAAAAAATCAAAAAAATCAGATTTTTTTATTTAAATCAGATTTTTTTTTTAATTAGAAACTTTAGTTATTAATTAATTTTTATTTATGAACAACTTACCTTTAAGTTTTTAAAAATACAAAAACACCTTTGAAGTAAAGCGTCACCAGTAAGAAAATCAGAAAAAAAGTGTCAGGGGCCAATCTGAAAATAATCCTGTCTACTAGCTAGGATAAAAATCAAATGGGGCAGGAAGCTCAACCCAATCCTCACTTCATTCAGCCCCCCCCCCCCCCCCGCTTTATTTCGCTTTTGTTTTGCAAAGCTAGAATATGTTCCATTTCAGCCACTAATAAAAACTGCCCCCCCCCCCCCTAGTTGCTAATGCAAGGCATAGAAAACTGATCCTCTGTTTGTTTTTGTTTTTTCCTTTTACTGAAAGTATATCACACACATTCTATCATGTCCCTCTCCCCTCAATTCACTCTTTGCAACACCTGCCCTGCACCTGCATGTATTTTCTTTATTTCACATATTAGACAACAAATAGCACTATTTCTGCATAGCATACATATTATTTGGACTGCAACCTTCCAGCATTTGTGGAGGAGGGATGAGTAGGATTACTTTTCCATTTATTAGATAGAAATCGAAACTCTAAAAGAAAATGGTAAAAATAATGAAATTGGGATTGTCCAAGAGAATTTTTTCAGGATTAAAATGAAAAAAGATTTAAATCAATAATTTCTTTTTAAAAAATTGATTTAAATCACGATTTAAATCACAGATTTAAATCAATTGATTTAAATCATTGACACCCTGATTGTAACTCTAAAAAAGTTCTAGTACCTTTATACAGAAGTTTAGTAAGTCCACTTTTAGAGTAAGTAGTTCAGTTTTGGTTTCTTATCACATAAAAGACATTAAACTTGGAAAAGGTTCAAAGATTATTACTATCGGTTTTCAAAAGATAAGACTAGCACTCCAGATAAATTCTATTTTGAAAAGGGGCGATTCATCGAGGATGAGCATTTTGAGCTTGCACCTACTTTCTGTATCTTTTCAACGCTACATTGGGAAAACTGTTGAGCACGTGTTTCTTTAAACATTTTACTTCTAGGTTTTCTCTCCTATTTTGATAAAATCAGAGCAGACCTGATGCATGCACAAATTGGCAAGAGGGCTGCCTATTTTACTTAGGGGTCAGGCGGAGTCAATTGCCCCCCCCCCTCCCCCAACTTTGGGAAATTACTGTATTTACTGTCTAATATTTTATCGTATGACCATCCTCACATTTGTGCATGCCTGAGCTCTCTTCTGATTTCCCTAAAATAGAGGGGGAAATGTAACCAGGAAGGAAAAAGCTAATAAAAACTGAAAGTGCACATTAGTAAAGCGGCAAGTGCTTCTAATTAAATTATCAGTCCTTTTTCAAATGGAAGCATTCGTAACTGCCAGGCACAGAGTTCAAAAACAGACAGTACATCATTAAGTAGGCATGATTTCTCTGTTTTTTAGTACAATTTACATACGGTACACACCCTTTGCCCTCCCACTAGAAAAGTTTTAAATGACAAACCTAAGGAGGTTTTACGTCAGAGAAACAAACAGTATATTATTCTATTATGCTAATAAATTGACTCTCAGATTCAGTTTTATGATTTTAGACTTAAAATGCTTGACTATCTTAAGCAAATAATAATCAAAGAAGAGGGGCATGTTCTAGAAATTTAAATTTATTGAAATGGTGGGTTGAATTTCAGCACAGGAGGTAAAAACAAGCTAATCTTGGATTGGGAAAAATTACTACTAAGGTTGAAGGTTCTTGAAGTTTACTAAAAAAAAAGCTGTTACATGCAATGGGGAAGAATAATTTAAAAGTCTCTTGATCTTCACTGAAAATTTATTAAGAGTGGCCTAGCTGAGGTACGGGCATAGTACTTGTCATCATTTTTATACTGACACTCATATTTTTCTGTTGCATTTGAAATTGCAAAAAACAAAAATAAAAAAAAAGCAGCACTGAATAAGGATACACTTCCATCCGAGATTTTTACATCACGATAGGTGTCGAAATATTTGTCCCATGAAACAGGTGTATAATCACGTCTGCGATTTATTTTTCGAGCTGCCAACCTGAAAATAAAAGGATGTATCTTAATTTAAAGAATTACATAAAAAATATTATAATAAAACTTACATTCACCATTTTGAATTCAGTAAATATTATTTCTGTAAATCAACTAAATATGCAAAATATTGGTTCTGCCTTCTCCTGTCATGCTACATTACATAAACATGTATACTTTCAGGACAAAAACAATACCCTATGTCAGTGTTTCAAAAAGCAGTGTTTAAAATTTATGGTCCTATCCTGCTAAAACGTAAAAAATAAATTGCAGGAATACTGCATACACGCGTTTCAGCATAGCAAGGAGCGCTTTTTACAATGCAAAAATACGAGCTTATGAATGCAAAGTTACCCAACAAAAGTCAAAAGCCCTTCCCTCCCCCCTCCTATTAGATATAATTGCATCTATTTGCTCCCATCTTTGCCTTAAAAAAGGCATGCCTTGCAACACCAAAACACGTGATACAGTACTCCTGCCCATTTGTGCTTTTCACCATTGTAGTTTTGATGTTACATTGCAGGTCTTTTTCCATGTGGTCTTCGCTACGATAGGTTTTTAATTATGGCAATTAGTTTTAGGAATTCATGCCAAATAGAATTGTTGAGGCGTTGAATATATTGAGTACAACTAGAGTTAATCTCTTCTGCTATTTAAGGGAAGGGTTCTCATATATTAAAGCCACCGCAGCTGCAGATATGGCTGTTAAAACAGATTTGGAATTTTTTTTGGCAGTTGCTGTTCACACTCACTTGCAATTATCTCAAACTATCAAGAAAATCCTGCCAAATACGTTTTAACAGCCAAATCTTTCAGCTGCGGTGGAGTTAATACATAAGTACTGAAGGAAGTAACAAATGTTTGCTTCCCATCATTCTAACCTTAAGGGGAGGGAAGTGGAAACATTGATCTGCAGGTAGCTTTTTTAGGGAACAGTTAATATGGTCTAGGTCAAATAACAGAAATAATGACAGGTACTGTTTGAAAAATCACTGCAGATTTTTAGATGAAAGGGCAAATTGAATATTTGCATTTGTAGATTATGTTTCTTAAGGGAGGATCATGAAAAATTGCTTTTTCCTGCTAATCCCAAAACGTATCAACTGGCTTCCGCGACTGGACTAGTTCTACTTCACAATATATGTACCTGAGATCGAAAGTAAATTTTTAAATTGCCACTCCGTAACTTTTATAACTCTAAGTTTAAAAAATGATATTTTCAAAGGATTCCCGAGGCGTATTGATGTTAAACCCATTTTGTTTCCCTTCTTCATAAAAAATTTTCAAAAATTAACTAAAATATGTTTTTTTTTTTTTCAAATTGAAGTAACATGAAATGTAAAATGGTGATTGGTGCAGTATCATTCGTTAAGTCATATAAGGTTCATTTACATTTAAATCTCTAAGCAATTTAAAAGAATGAAGAAGACTTGAAATCAGTAATCAAAGAGAGTTCTAAACGTCAACTAAATTCAAGACAAGTAAATTTCAAAGAAAAACTACGAAAGCTTGCAGAAATGCAATAAAGGAACCGAACTTAAAGTGACAGAAAAGAAAAATAACAAACTGTAATATTAACGCACCCCGTAGACCCTGCATACATAGGCGGTAACTTATTCTTCAAAATTTCTTTTTGAAGAGCCGACATTATATTGATGTTTTTTATTTAAGGATACATTTCTTATAATTAATTGTAAACAGCAGACTTCAAAATGAGAAAACAATATTTTCGTTGCCATACTTTAAAAAGAAACTTTGAGAAAAGATCTACAGATCGGCAAAGACGATTTTTGAGCTAACGTTGCAAGAAACACGTGACTAAAGTGGTGTAAATCGCCATAACAAATCTTTTTTTCCCAATATGTTTTTTATAGAGGGAGAAGGGGGCAGATAAATTTGAATGTTTCAAGGCTTTTTTCTAAAAAAATAGATTTCACTTTCTTCGATTAAAGAAATATATATGAGCGATTCCATACCAAATCACCGAAAAAAAAAAAAGTTGGTCGCACGACCGACTCGGATTTTTTTTTAATTTGGTACACAGATTGATGGTATAGAGGTATGAAAAAGCCCAAAAGGAAAGTTACCTGCTCCATTTATTTTCTGAGATACATGCCCTCAAAGTTTGTCCGCCACGTCAAAATACTAAAAAAGTGATGTTATTTAATCATTTTTTATAAAAAATCGTACTCATGCAAAATAAAAGTGTTAGATATCTATGGAAACTAGTTACTCCAGGAATTCTGAAAAAAAAATACTAGAACGTTCATAATGAAAATTGCCAAGGTACAGGTCTCTTTGAAGTTGTCACCACAAAAACTTGATTTTGCAGATTTTGCTAAAATTCAGGCATTTATTACAAAAAAAGGCAAACAAAACCAAAGGTTTTCTCACTTTCTGGTAGTGTACAGGTCCTCCCTGTAAATTGCTACGCAATAAATTTTTTGGGTTTCTCACTCCTTCTTGGAAATATTTTAGCTTAAAGATAAGCCGTAAGGCAAAAAATGCGTTTTTGGCCATCTTGGCAGCCATTTTTCTCATAAAGGGGGAGCAGTAGAAACTTTAATTTTTTTTTTAAACAAGCCACTGATATGTTAGCTATTAACAGGAAAAGAGTTTACTTTTGGTTATTTCTCCCATTAAGAGATATCCTGCTGACAGTATATGCATGTTTTTCGCGACGACCATATGCTTTTGTTCCCCCTCTCATGGACTTAAAATTAATTAAACCAAAAAATAATGATATATTTATTATTAGCTGTATTATCTACCCAATATGTCATGAAATTTAATTTATTAAATCATTGAACAATAAATTAGATAATTGATGAAAAAAAGAAAAAGTATTTCTCTGATGCCTGAGCATTATGCATTCATAATTATAAAGCACTAAATACTTTCTTGAGAAATTAATTAACATAAATGAGCTCTAAATATTTATATTATAAGCAATACCTAATCTTGTGATTGGGATACTCGTGTTTTTAATTGAAGAATTTCTTGAATATCACATGAATATCAGGAAAATAAATGAGGTCTTTTCGTTTGATGTAGGATATTTTATGACAAATTTCATTTGATGGGCTACTAACTGAGCATGGTGATAAAGAGCTATTAATTTCAGCATCGAATTCCATTTTACCTTATTAACAGTTAAATATTTACAAAATAATTAAATAAATAATTTAATATAAAGCCATGCTTGAAGAATTAAAATTAGTGCAACTAATTTATTCCCATACTGATCTTTACAAAATTGACATGCGTTGAGCACTGATAAGAACTGACAAGAAAAAGTTTACTCACTAAAATACTAGTTCACAGATACTATAAAGCATACATTCTATTTTCCACAAATTAATACTGCAACAAAGAACAAGGGTATCCTCCTGTTTATAGCCATCAATCAGGGACATCCAATCACAAGATTGGGTATTGCCTATGAGATAAATATTCGAAGCTCCTTTATTTTAATTGATTTTTCAAGAAATTCTTTAGTACCTACCCCTTTATACCCTTGTTCTTTGTTGCAGTATTATTTTGTAGAAAATAGAATGTACGCTTTATAGCAGGGGCGGCCCTAGCGCCGGACATTCCGGACCCCTGTCCGGGGCGGCATTTGGACTCGAATATGATTGGGATAAAATAAAGTTATATTTGGGGGGCTAAAATAAAGTTTCCTTCAAGGAAAGAAAAGTATGAACGAATTTTACAAACATAATTCTTTTTGTACTTCGGAATTGAGAAAGGTATGAATGTAGCGATGTTTAAGCGTGTTATTTAAATGTATCCCCTTCAACGCAACACTTTTGGTTGTTTCAACATAGCCTATTAAAATAAACGAATCACCGATTTAAAAGAACCACAAGCACAAGCAATTTTTACTTTGATTGATTTTAATTTGCAAAAGAAGTTATAACTTTTAAAAGGTATTGTTTGCCTATTTTTCTCCTGTTATTTTTGTAGTCTTAGTTACCCCCAAAATGCAGCATTTTATGTTCTATTTTTCAAAAATTTCCTCGGGGGAGAAACCCCGAACCCCCAGAAATTGCGGATATTCTCCACTTCATTAAAAATAGTCACTGCTTGACTTTAATCATACCCATTTTGTTTTAGTCAAGGGTGAATAAAACAAAACAAAAAGAAAAGAAAAGAAAAGAATAAAGGCAGCACGAAGTTTAAAAAAACGAGAGGTTAAAAAAAAAAAGACACGAGGTTCTGTATCAGCGAAAAAAAAAAAAAGGTGACAAAAATGGCCTGTTCTGCCTACAACAAAGTTTTCCAACTACAAAAGGGCCCAATATCTAAAATAGCTTAGGGCGCCATTCGGTCTAAATCCGACCCTGAATACAAGATTTTGTTTTGTCACGCTGTTTTTAATTCCCAACATCTATTTATTGGGTTGGACATTTTTTAGCAATTTATTACTTTTCAAACTTTAATCGTGGAAAAGGGCGGCATTTTGTATTTTTGTCCGGGGCGGCAAAACTGCTAGGGCCGCCCCTGCTTTATAGTATCTGTGAACTAGTATTTTAGTGAGTAAACTTATTCTTGTCAATTCTTAATAGTGCTCAACACATGTCAGTTTTGTAAAGAACAGTACGGGAATAAATTAGTTGCACTAATTTTAATTCTTCAAGCATGGCTTTATATTAAATTATTTATTTAATTATTTTATAAATATTTAACTGTTAATAAGGTAAAATGGAATTCGATGCTGAAATTAATAGCTCTTTATCACCATGCTCAGTTAGTAGCCCATCAAATGAAATTTGTCATAAAATATCCTACATCAAACGAAAAGACCTCATTTATTTTCCTGATATTCATGTGATATTCAAGAAATTCTTCAATTAAAAACACGAGTATCCCAACCAAAAGATTAGGTATTGCTTATAATATAAATATTTAGAGCTCATTTATGTTAATTAATTTCTCAAAAAAGTATTTAGTGCTTTATAATTATGAATGCATAATGCTCAGGCATCAGAGAAATACTTTTTCTTTTTTTCATCAATTATCTAATTTATTGTTCAATGATTTAATAAATTAAATTTCATGACATATTGGGTAGATAATACAGCTAATAATAAATATATCATTATTTTTTGGTTTAATTAATTTTAAGTCCATGAGAGGGGGAACAAAAGCATATGGTCGTCGCGAAAAACATGCATATACTGTCAGCAGGATATCTCTTAATGGGAGAAATAACCAAAAGTAAACTCTTTTCCTGTGAATAGCTAACATATCAGTGGCTTGTTTAAAAAAAAATTAAAGTTTCTACTGCTCCCCCTTTATGAGAAAAATGGCTGCCAAGATGGCCAAAAACGCATTTTTTGCCTTACGGCTTATCCTTAAGCCAAAATATTTCCAAGAAGGAGTGAGGAACCCAAAAAATTTATTGCATAGCAATTTACAGGGAGGACCAGTACACTACCAGAAAGTGAGAAAACCTTTGGTTTTGTTTGCCTTTTTTTGTAATAAATGCCTCAATTTTAGCAAAATCTGCAAAATCAAGTTTTTGTGGTGACAACTTCAAAGAGACCTGTACCTTGGCAATTTTCATTATGAACGTTCTAGTATTTTTTTCAGAATGCCTGGAGTAACTAGTTTCCATAGATATCTAACACTTTTATTTTGCATGAGTACGATTTTTTATAAAAAATGATTAAATAACATCACTTTTTTAGTATTTTGACGTGGCGGACGAACTTTGAGGGCATGTATCTCAGAAAATAAGTGGAGCAGGTAACTTTCCTTTTGGGCTTTTTCATACCTCTATACCATCAATCTGTGTACCAAATTAAAAAAAAATCCGAGTCGGTCGTGCGACCCCCATTCGGTGATTTGGTATGGAATCGCTCATATGTAAGAAAGTACCTGAGAAATCAGGTGGAAATTTTACTCACCTAAGAATCAAAGAATCATACGAATCGTGTAATGATGAAAAACCTTTACTTACGTAGCAAATCCAACCAAAGAGCATACTGACATATTGTTTTTTAACGCATAAATTATTTGCCCTCGTGCCATACTTTATCCCTGTTAAAATATAAGGTCTTAAAGTCTGCCGCAATTTATGAAAAGTCTCCACATGTAAATACTTGGCGAAAATCGGAAGACCGCAAGTCTTCACCATCTAACTGCATGTATGGCAAAATATCCACATACAAATCGTGTGATAGATCTGTTCAATTTCTTAATCAAACTCACTAAATTTTGCAGCTTTTCTTAAGATTTGGATAGAATTTAAAACCCATTGACCACTTGAGCACGAGCGCGCCTAACTTTTTGTCCGTTGGTAGGGCAATAAAAACTGTTTTTATTTAATAATCACTGCTTAATAATCACATGTACTTAATGGACATGCGTAGGACTAAAAGACTTACGATTCAGTTAAAAATGCTTAGAAAAGGGAGAAATAAAACAATGATATGGGTCATTCCATATCAAGTGTCCGAGGCGTCCCCACTCGACCCCCTCCGATTTTAATAAAAAAATTTTTGGATGTACATATAATACTTGCATGATGAAGCAATACCAAAGTATAGCTCCATAAGCCCTATGGTTCAGCCAAAAAAACTGTTTTGTGAAGGCCTCTTTTTCGTGTCGTGAAAAAAAAAGACCAAATCGTCAAGTTTGTGCTTTTATTGCTCGCTATCTAAAATGATTATCAGGTTCAAATTTGGTAATTCTGATCACTGTTTAGGGTAGAATAGCCAACTTGTGATACAAAAGCTCAAAGCCACGGAGTAGAAAGAAGGAGAGAAATGTTCTACGGATGCGCTAGTTTGAAAGTGGCAACGAATTCTCACCCGCCGCCAGAGGACGCTAGCTGAAACGCTCCCTATCTCCTACCGGAATCAATGTAATTGATTCTGAATCTGTCATCTTTTTAAATGCTGATGGGAAAGAAAAAATTTTTTTTTCAACTGGATTTTGGTGTAAACCATCGATTAACATTATGAACTAAATATGACTTTGATCCACCCCACTGAAATTTTGCCGTATTTTTTAAGAAAGATGTTTAATCGACGGCATCTAGCTACTTGCCAAATTTGACATATATGCGACTGTATGTGACATTTTCTTTGCATTGTACGATATAATTTTTGCTGAGAATCAGTTCTCTAAATTGTTGATAAATTAAGCATGAGGCAAAAAATTAATTATGTCAGAATTTAATTTTGTTATTAATTAAATATATTTAGTAGACAAAATAATTATTAGTTTAAATGTATTTATTAAACATATTTAGTTCATAATGTTAATCGATGGTTTGAGCAAAATTCCAATTAAAAAAAATATTCTTGCCAACAGCAGTCTTTTAAAATGACAGATTTGGCAAGTTGGTAAGTGCATTCGATTAAATCTATTTCTCAAAGAATACGGCACCTATTTTCGTGGGATGAAAATCATATTTAATTCATAATGTCAATCGAAGATTTACACCAAAATCCAGTTGAAAAAAAAATTTTTCTTCCTCATAGCAGCATTTAAAAAGATGACAGATTCAGTATCATTTACATTGATTCCCGGAGGAGATAGGGAGCGTTTCAGCTAGCGTCCTCTGGCGGCGGGTGAGAATTCGTTGCCACTATAGCAGAGATTTAGCTCCTCCTCTTTACTCAAAGCACTGTAGATTTTTTGCAATTTGTTGCCAAAGTTGGTAAAAAGTTGTATTTTGGCAAATTTTGACCGTAGGTTATCAGCTTGTATCTGCCGAGAGAATGACTTTCTGAAGATAATTCTTCCCTCGTTTTTAGATTGTTAGTATGTCCAAAAGGTGTGCCAGTGGCATCTTGATAGCTCAAATACTTGCTGAATTATTCGAGTTGAAATTCCAGTCAAAAATGCTTTTTCTCAATTTTGTTTCAATTTCAAAGGACAATATCTCAAAAAGGTCGTGTCTTGAATTTCAATCTTCTTTAAATTATTAGAAATAGCTCACTTTTCTTAATTAAAGAACGCTTGTTTTATTTTTGAGACAAACCAGTTTTTAAGGGATATTGCAGAACAAAAACGTGTACGTCATACCACGTAAAATCAAAGAAAAGAAGACATAGAATTTAATTTCATTTTAATTTGTTCTTTTAAAATTTATAGGATCTATTGTACTTATGTTTTGATGAAAAAAACAGATTTTAGATATTTTTGAACTTTAGTAGAGTTTGAGTGTTTTTCTAGGTGTTATTTAAAAGCTCTTGAAACGGAATTTCGAGTGATATGTCATTTGGCAAGGTTATGGGTCATTAATATTTCAAGGTCATAAAAAGCATATTGAACCATTTTTCATCATTTTTTCATTATTGCCCTGTTGCAATCATAGGCTGAATATCTAGCCACATCCTCGGTAATATAAAGAATGTGATTTCAATTATTACTTATCATATTTTCAACTACCGTTGTTATCAATTACAAGGCAGAAAAAATTGCAAAGTCCAGCTCTATTAAAAACTTTCGTTATTGCTTTTTAGAATAATGTCTTTGCAGTCCCATTATGATTTTTTTCCACATATACACCCCATTAACTGATTTATATATATATTTATTTATTTACTTTATCTATTTACTAGCAGTACCCGCACGGCTTTGCCCGTGCATTTAAATGAGAAGGAAGTTAAAATTTAAATTCACTCCAACCCTCAGAAGTAAAATTATTATAGGTGAAACGGTATAGTTATTGGGCTACTTTAGCGACATCGTATTTGTACGCTTGAATAAAAATGAATGAAATATTTCTGAATAAATAAAAAGTACTTCAGATGATACTATATTAATGTACTTTACTACTGATACTGTCCTAAAACACTTTTTCAAATATATTATTAGAAAAAAATCAACGCAAAAACAAAAATGTCAAATTGATAGTAATTGACCACCTTATCTTAGTTATGGGCCATGAAACCAGACAGTTATTGGCCATGTAAACATTCAATGTTATACTGTATTATTCATACATATACGAAAATATTATACCTTTACATTAATATGATATACCATTATATGAAGGTATTATACCGTTAATTGAATATATTTTCCATTCATTAAGTATATTATAACACTATAGCATTTAATATCTTTCTCCATCTTTCCCTTTTCTATTTTTTGACTTATCTTTATTTGTTTTAGTCTTCTTTAAAGCATTTTCTTTCTGTACGGCTGCTTGTCCATTCCGTTCTCTTTTCTTTTCTTTTTTTTCCACTCCTTTTGCTACTTTTCTTGTTCATTATTTTCAATAGCTGCTCTATAACTCTCAGAAATAATAAAGGATGTTTTTTTTTTGTCTATCCTATTAAGCAATTTTCTCTTACTTTTTGGCGTATTTTGTTGGTAATAATCGATAAATTTGTTACAATGAGTGATTTTGTTTGAAGTAGATGGCGTACACATATTTATAGGAGTTTTCAGAGGAGTTATACCAATTTTCGCTACTGTCACATTATCTTCACTGGTATATGGGGCCCAATAACTATCATTTCCCCTAGTCTTTAAGTAAAATGTGCTTCACAACCTTTTGAATTCCACTAAAAGTCTTGTTGAAGTTTAAAACCCAATTCGCCAAATAAATCAAAAATACATTAATTTAAGTAAGTAACAGGATATATTAATTATTCAAATTTTGTCACTTTGCAAGGCTTAGCTCTATACGCAAATTTAAACCACTATGTAACTTCAGAGACGAAAGAGCAGTTTGCATGGAAAATGGCTCTAGTGTTTCAGTTTTGAGTAGAGTTATGCCTTGAAAATTGACCAAATTTCATTAATTAATATCTCTTGTCGTAATTAACGGACAGAAACGGGCAACAACTTTTCTTTTTCAGAAAACAAAACCCTTTCCAGCTATATATAATGTTATGGGGTGGGGAAGGTTTTCCCCCTCAATTGTGGCAGATACACCAAAAATGATACTAATTAATCAATTTAAAAATAACTAATTCGAAATTTAGAATTTGGCTTTCGAGGTGCATTACAGGGTGATTTTTTGTGCCAAGTTTCAGGTCTGTAGGTGCTGTGGGGGCTTCTGGCCAGCGGTTACAAACGTACAAACAAACAAACAAACGAACACCGTCATCTTTAGAGATTTATTTATTATTATTATTACTATTATTTCGGGGAAAACAAAGAAACAATGCTTTCTATGACCTTGACATATTGTGGGCCCTCAACCTTGCCAATGGACATATCATCTGAAATTCTGTTTCAAGAGCTTTAAAATAGCATCTAGGAAAACACTCAAGCTCTATCAGCAGCGAGAAAAAAAAAATTGTAAAAAACGAAATTTTATTTTTCTCCATTTCTTGAGTTTTTACGGCGTCACACACACAAAAACTAACGTTCAAAATTATCTAAAAAGGATTTTTGCATCAAAACATAAATACAATAGCTCCTGCAAGTTTTTACAGAACTAATTGACATGAACTTTTATGGTCCATGTCACTTTTTGTACACATGGAATAAGTGCATGTTTTTGATCTGCAATATCCTTTAAAAACTGGTTTGTTTTAAAAATAAAACAAACATTTTTCACTTAAGAAAAGTGAGCTCTTTCCATTAATGTAAAGAAAATTGAAATTCAAGATGACCCTTTTGAGATATTGCCCTTTGAAATTGAGACGAAATTGAGAAAAAGCATTTTTGACTAGAATTTCAACTCGAATAATTCAGCAAGTATTTGAGCTATCAAGACGCCACTCGCACACCTTTCGCACATACTATCAGGCTACAAATGAGGAACGAGTTAGCTTCAGAAAACCATTCTCTCAGCAGATACAAGCTGATAACGTGTCGTCGAAATTTGCCAAAAACCGATTTTTAACCAACTTTGGCAGCAAATTGTAAAAAATCTACAGCGCAATGAGCTTTTGTTACGCAAGTAGACTATTCTACCCTAAGCAGTGATCAGAATCACCAAATTTGAGCCTAATAATCATCTTAGATCGTTAGCAATAAAAGTACAAACTTGACGATTTGGTCATTTTTTTCACGACACGAAAAAGAGGCCTTTACAAAATAATGTATATTGGCTGAACCATAGAGCTTATGGAGCTTTAATTTAGCATGGCTTCATGCAAGTCTTATATGTACATTAAAAAAAAATTTCATCAAAATGGGGGGGGGGGGGGGGTCGAGTGGGGATTTTCTGAAAATGTGGGACACTTGACATGAAATGACCCTAATGCGAGTTTTCATCTACTATTTTCTGACAAAGACTCAAGTGGCTTACGATCAGAAAAATATCATTATAAAGTGAGTATTTCAAACCAAATAAAAGGTAAAAAAATGTTTTCCAGCATTTCAAGAAAAAAAAAAAAAAAACTTTCAAAAGATCCCCTTTTAACCGACTTCAAAAAGGAGGAGGTTCTTAAGTCAAAGCGTATGTATGTATTTTTTTCCTTCTGTTTTGTTCATTTGTTAGCTCACATCACTTGACCTAGAGAGCCGTTTTCGACAATAATTTTTAATGGATATTGAATGCTCTAACTTAGGTCCCACAGCTTGGATTGACCATATTTGCTCTTCAGGAAAAGTTATGAGCGGGAAACGGCTAATTTCCTACAATTTCTCCAAAATGATGAAATATTAACTCGCTGTTGAAAAAAGTGATTTCCATATCAAAGAAATATTAATAGCCATCATAATTACAATTTTGAATATAGGCTTCTCTGAAGCAAGCATGAACTTCATAACTATCATTGCTCTCTGGTATTTTTATCTTCAACTAATACTATAATAACACTAGAGCTACAAAAAAGCCGTATCTATAGTAACACGTAAGGGGGCCACGTTCACGCATTATTTTTACGACGCGACGTGTAACTTGTATCAAGGCTTATTCACTAGATAGCGTTTTATACAGGCTGCTTCATTTGATCAAAATCCTTGGGATAAAAACGGTAGTCCTTGTCCAGCGACATCTGTCGAATTTTATGGCAACTAACATTAATAACAAATCAGATAATAAAAGACAAAATTAAAAGTTAATTTGTTGGCGACCATTTTACAATTTGGCATTCAATTCTATTTTAGTATATTTTAACGTTATTTAATAGCTCGTTCGATTTGTTGGTTTATTCTGCATTTTAACGGCTTATTTTAATTAGTTAGCGAATTATTTTTCATTTTAATTGATTCTAATTATTAATTAACTATGAAACGACACTGGCATCGCAGAGCGATAAATGGCGATTTTGGAACGATAGTTCCATCAAAACTTTTGATGAGTTTAGATGGTCAAATTAATTTATTTGGCGATTTTTTTACATTTTAATGGACATTTTGGAATGACTATGGCACTAATATCTTGAAAAGCACATCAAGAGAATTTGTTCTCCGTAAAGCTTTTGAGAATATTTCAATAACCGAGATCTTTGGTAGTATGTACGTTTCAGTTATAGGTACGTTTTTTAACTTGGCGATGTATTTTCTTACTACCTAAGCGAAGATTAAAATTTTAAGCTTGCATCGTCTTCATGGTTGCTTCTTTTCTCTTATTTTGCATTTTAATTTAAATTTCAATGATAATAATGGCTCGATATATTTACTAAACTTATTATGTTACATACTAATGGAGCTTTTGAAGTTGATTTGGCGAGTTTTTTAATAAGAATTCTCACATTATTTCGCAGCTTTTTTTCAGTTGGCCCATTATTTTACTTTCAAGTATTAAACGTATGTGTAAAATTAGAAACAAAAAAGGGAAGATTTCGGTGATTGGAAGTCTGGTTATCTTTCACTATTGGCGTTAAATCTTTGTGTCTAATTTATGAGCGAGGGAAATACTTCCTTTGCAAACATAAACTAAAGAGCAACAAAATAAAGTAATTATCGCCAAAAATTTGGCAACCACAGCAGATTCCCAATTATCGAAATATTATCAATGTGTGAAATTTAACGGTACTTACGTATTATCGCAACCAGGCAAAACCGCCAAACTTGGCGACCCTACTTACGGCAACCCTAAATACGTCCGGCAACTTTAAAATGGCCACATTTGGCGATCCTACTTCCGGCAACTCTACGTGTTATACGTGGTTTTTCGTAAAGAATTTTTTTTGCTCACTGGTTAGATGGAATGCTGTGAAATACTTTAACTATGGGTATTTGGGATCTGCCTGCGAGTGAAAAAGATGCTGTTGAATTATTACAGGGATATGGAATTATACAGAACGAACGTACTTGTAAAAATTCACATAAAATGAAACTGTATTTTGGAAAGCAAATCTTCTGGAAATGTAACGTCGAAGAGTGCAACCAACACATTGGCGTGAGAGCCGGAAATTGGTTTGAAGGTAGCCGAATTTCATTCGTGACAGCGGTGCGCTTCATTTACTGTTGGTGTAAAGAGTTAACCTCAATTAAATTTTGTGCAGAAGAGATGGGAATTGCGGACAAAACTGTTATAGATTGGAACAGTTACATGCGGAAGATATGTGCCCTTGAAATGGACGAAAAAGAAAGAAAGCTAATAGGCGGTGAAGGACTCATTGTGGAAATAGACGAAAGTTTATTTGTTAAAAGAAAAAATAACGCTGGGCGTATACTACCACAGCAATGGGTTTTTGGCGGAATTTGCCGAGAAACGAAGGAGACTTTTTTGGTTACTGTGCCTAACAGAAGCGCAGTTACCCTCATGACAAAAATTTGCGAAAATATCGAAGAAGGAAGCACTATTTATTCGGATTGCTGGAAAGGATACCAAACAAGTGAGTTGGAAAATGCTGGATTCCTGCATGGAACTGTCAATCACAAATATAACTTTGTGGATCCCGACACGGGCGTTCACACACAAAATGTAGAGCGCATGTGGGGCTCAGCCAAATGGCGCAACAAAAAACAGAGAGGAACAGCCCGTCATCATCTTGACCAAGGCTTCACTAGATAGCGTTTTATACAGGCTGCTTCATTACTCAAAACATCAATGGTAAAGATTTGCCCGCTAGAGAGCGCTGAATGATGTGTTTGTTTACATTTATTAGCACATTGTTTCTGCTGTAAAAAGTGATGTTCATCCTATCTTTAAGGGTTAAAAAATATTGATATAGTTTACTGAAGTGGAGTACAGAGTGAATTGATGCCGAAGGCCTTATTAGTACTGCTTTTTAGGGGAAATAAATTCCCTTTTCAGGTAAAGTTGGTCGCAACTCATGATTCAGTCATACGACATTCATTCATTGTTTACTTTCTTCGAATTAGCAACATATAGCAATGGCGTTCAATTTTGACATCTCTGCATTAATAAAACATACGCTTTTCTTCGCAGCCGATAAATAAAAATGTAGCAATGAAATAATATTGTTCTATTTACTATTTAGTTTCATTATTGTTGCTCACACGATCTTAATTGCTACGCAAAAGCTCAGATGTTCATTTTGATAGCGTTGACCCATCAGAGCGATAAATGGCGAATCTATTCGCAGAGACATTTCCTTTTGACGCCCCAGAATGAATGCCCTGCAATGAAGCGATTGGTGTTCAACGGAAAGACGATTGACAACAAAACATATTAATTTCTTTAGTAACAACGAAATGAGGATATATAATCGCTTAGTACTAAAGAGCAATACAAGTACGAAAAAAATAAACAAAACTACAATATTACGACGACCAAATGTAAATTTTTTTTTCATTTACACAACATTAAAAGGTAATGTTCTTTTTATGTTAAATTTCACACATTGATAATATTTCGATAATTGGGAATCTGGTGTGGTTGCCAAATTTTTGGCGATAATTACTTTATTTTGTTGCTCTTTAGTTTATGTTTGCGAAGGAAGTATTTCCCTCGCTCATAAATTGGCCACAAAGATTTAACGCCAATAGGGAAAGATAACCAGACTTCCAATCACCGAAATCTTCCCTTTTTTGTTTCTAATTTCACACATACGTTTAATACTTGAAAGTAAAATAATGGGCCAACTGAAAAAAAAGCTGCGAAATAATGTGAGAATTCTTGTTAAAAAACTCGCCAACCAAATTAATTTGACAATCTAAACTCATCAAAAGTTTTGATGGAACTATCGTTCCAAAATCGCCATTTTTCGCTCTGCGGTGCCAGTGTCGTTTCATAGTTTAATTATAATTAGAATCAATTAAAATGAAAAATAATTCGCTAACTAATTAAAACAAGCCGTTAAAATGCAGAATAAACCAGCAAATCGAACAAGCTATTAAATGACGTTAAAATATAATAAAATAGAATTGAATGCCAAATTGTAAAATTGTCGCCAACAAATTAAAGTTTAATTTTGTCTTTTATTATCTGATTTGTTTATAATGTTAGTTACCACAAAATTCGATAGATGTCGCTAGGCGACATGCATCCGTTTTTATCCCAAAGATTTTGATCAAATGAAGCAGCCTGTATAAAACGCTATCTAGTGAAGCCTTGTCTTGACTCATACCTAATCGAATTTATATGGCGCCAAACTCAAGCGGCTAATGGCGAAAACGGTTTTCAAGCATTGCTAAAAGCAATAGCCAAAATATTTCCGCCGAAAAAATAATTCTACAACTTATTTAAATTTGACACCGGAAGGTATGTAATTGCATAATTTATATTTTACAACAAAATAATATTAAAACTGTTATTAAAAATTATCTGTACTGTAATAAATGTACATTT
The DNA here is from genome assembly GCA_038373865.1 of Uloborus plumipes. Taxonomy (NCBI): domain Eukaryota; kingdom Metazoa; phylum Arthropoda; class Arachnida; order Araneae; family Uloboridae; genus Uloborus; species Uloborus plumipes. The sequence goes on along the minus strand of JAXGGA010014785.1, from coordinate 9,100 downwards.
TCTTTTCAATTCAATACTTTCCTTTTTCGCAAACTTTAAAAATCGTCGCCAACCCTAGGGCTGTCGTATACGTAGGGTTGCCGTATTATCGTAAATAAGTAGGGTCGCCAAGTTTGGCGGTTTTGCCTGGTTGCAATAATACGTAAGATTCCCAATTATCGAAATATTATCAATGTGTGAAATTTAACATAAAAAGAACATTACCTTTTAATGTTGTGTAAATGAAAACAAAATTTTACAGTTGGTCGTCGTAATATTGTAGTTTTGTTTATTTTTTTCGTACTTGTATTGCTCTTTAGTACCAAACGATTATATATGCTCATTTCGTTGTTACTAAAGAAATTAATATGTTTTGTTGTCAATCGTCTTTCCGTTGAACACCATCGCTTCATTACTGTACATTTCATTCTGGGGCATCAAAATGAAATGTCTCTACGAATAGATTCGCCATTTATCGCTCTGATGGGTCAACGCTGTCAAAATGAACATCTGAGCTTTTGCGTCGCAATTCAGATCGTGTGAGCCACAATAATGAAACAAAATAGTAAATTAGAACAATATTATTTCATTGCTACATTTTTTATTTATCGGCTGCGAATTTAAGCGTGTATTTTATTAATGCAGAGATGTCAAAATTGAACGCCATTGCTATATGTTGCTAATTCGAAGTAAGTAAACAATGAATGAATGTCGTATGACTGAATCATGAGTTGTGACCAACTTTACCTGAAAAGGGAATTTATTTCCCCTAAAAAGCAGTACTAATAAGGCCTTCGGCATCAATTCACTCTGTTATTACCACTTCAGTTAAACTATATCAATATTTTTTAACCTTAAAGATAGGATAAAATCGCTTTTTACAGCAGAACAACATGCAATAAATGTAAACAAACGTAGAATCAGTTTATGGTCCGCGATAATGAATAAACTGGAAACACAGAATTAGCATTGGATGATTGGATTGTTTGGCGACTTTAAGCAAAATCGCCAAACCCGGACCGTAAACTAGGATTCTACCTAAACAAACATTTGGATGGTCCTTGTTCAGCGCTCTCTAGCGGGCAAATCTTTACCATTGATGTTTTGAGTAATGAAGCAGCTGTATTAAACGCTATCTAGTGAAGTCTTGCTTGTATTGTTATGAAATATAAATTAGTTGAAAAGCTGTTAATATTTAAATGGTGCTGATTGCATTAGCATACTAATAAATCCCAGAGAGGAGCAATTATTAGATTTTAGATGAATCGTTTAAAATATTAGACGTGTTCATATATATTCTACTGTCGGCCCAGCTTAAACGAATACTGTTGGTTTCGAGAAATATTATTCGATTAAGCGGGGTATTCGATTAAACAGCGATCTTTAACATTGCATCAACGTCACGGGAAACATTCGGTTACGAAATATTTTATTCGTATAAGCAGGGTTTTCGTTTATATAATATACTAGCAGTACCCGCGCGGTGATGCCCGTGCAAAAAATGTAAAGGAAGTCAACTGAATAAATTTAAATTCACTCCAACCCTCTGAAGTAAAATTATTATATTATTTCATTCAAATGTACTCCACAATCTTTTAAATTCCACTAAAAGTCATATTGAAGTTTAAATCACAATGCGCCAAATAAATAAAAAAACATTAAGTTGAGTAAGTAACAGGAGATTTAGTCAATTTTCAATTCTTAACTCAATACGCAAATTTAAACCACTAAAGAAAAAGCAGTTTGTCTAGAAGGTGGACCTTGTGTTTCAGTTTTGCGTATAGAGTTAAGCCTTGAAAATTGACTAAAGTTGATTAATTAATTTTTCTTGTTCTAATTAACCAAGAGAAAAGTGTTAAAACTTTTATTTTTCAGAAAAAACCCTTTCCAACGATGTATAATGTTTGGCGGGATGGGAGGGGGGGGGTCCTCAATTATGCCGGATATACCGAAAATGAGACTAATTAATTAATTTAATAAAATATAATTCGAAATTTAGAATTCGGCCTTCGAAGTGCATTTCACGAGGATGCATTCAAATTTTTGTGCCAAGTTTCAGATCGGTAGGTGCTGTGGGGGCTTCTGGCCATCGATTGCAAACATACAAACAAACAAACAGAGCTCGTCATCTTTATATACAAAGATGACACTTTTAATGACATTTTACATTTTGTAGTGTTCAATGGCTGGATTATTTTAGTTTTAAAGACTTTTTTCTTCTTTTCGTGTGTGTTGGGGGGGGGGGGGATTTTTTACGTTTCAATGGAACTTTTGACACAGCTGTAGTGCCAAGATTTTCGAAAACTCTCAACAACCACAATAATTTTGCCCTCGAAATTTGATATAATTCACCGATTTAACCGTAATTTCAATGTAAAATTGGTCGCCAAATCTAAATTTATTAACATAGGGAACCGATTGTATCAGGTAGCTCAGCCACAACCATTCTTCCATGATTTTAATGTGAACATTAAAAGGCAAGAAATATAATGTCTTTCGCGCCAACTCTTTGAAGTGATTACAATCTAACAGTGACCCTCAAAAAAGCAAGATTTCAGTGGCTGGGAGGTTTGGTAAATTTCCCGATTGTTGCCAAACTTTTCGACGCCAAATACGAAGAGTAACTGAATAGCGGTGTTACTGAAAATGTCAGAATGGTACTACTATTGTTAAAAAATTTGTGGTAGCGGCATTAAATACATGTTTTAAACATGCAATAAAATACGCTTTAGACTGCAAACAACTACTGTTTTCCTTCCCAGAGCGTTTTATTTTTCTTTGATTTGAAGAAAGTAGTGTTTCACTGGCTGGGAGGTTTGGTAAATATCCCTATTGTTGCCAAACTTTACGACGCCAAATACGAAAAGTAACTGAATATCCATCACTAAATTTTTAAAAATAATAGTTCCATTCTGATATTTTCAATAACTCTGAATTTTGAGGAAGTCAACTGAATAAATTTAAATTGACTTCAACTCCCCCTCTGAAGTAAAATTATTATATCCTTTAATTCAAATGCGCTCCATCTTTTAAATTCCACTTAAAGTCATGTTAAAGTTTAAATCAATTCGTCACATAAATAAAAAAGACAGAAAATTAAGAAAGAAATAGGAGATATTAATTATTCAAATTGAGTAAATTTTCAAGGCTTAAATCTATACGCAAATTTAAACCACAAAGTAACTTCAGGGAAAAAAGAGCAACTGATCAGGAAAATGGACCTAGTGTTTCAAGTATTGCGTACATAGTTAAGCCTTGAAAATTGGCTAAATTTGATTAATTAATATCTCCTGATATAAATAATGGACAGAAACGTGCTCAAACTTTTCTTTTTCAGAAAAAAAACCCCTTTCCAGCGATATATAATGTTTTGGGGTGGGGGAAGGTTTTCCCTCCTCAATTATGGCGGGTACAATAAAAATGAGACTAATTAATTAATTTAAAAATAACTAATTCGAAATTAAAAATTTGGCCTTCGAGGTGCATTTTACTGGGATACTTTCGAATTTTTGAGCCAAGTTTCAGGTCTGTAGGTGCTGTGGGGGCTTCTGGCCAGCGGAACTAAATAAAGTTTAACTCACTCTTGAGACTTTATTCTTATTTTTTTGTGTGTGCGTGTGACGAACTTATTTATTTTTAGCGAAATTTTTACGTTTCAATGGAACTTTTGACACAACTGTAGTGCCAAGATTTTCGAAAGCTCTCAACGAACACAGCAATATTGCCCTTGAAATTTAATATAATTCACCGATTTAACAGTAATTTCAATGTAAAATTGATAGCCAAATCTAAATTTATTAACATAGGGAACCAATTGTATCAGGTAGCTCAGCCAAAACCATTCTTCCATGATTTTAATGTGAACATTAAAAGAAAAGAAATATAATGTCTTTCGCACCATCTCTTTGAAGTGATTACAATCTAACAGTTACTTTCAAATAAGCAAGATTTCACTGGCTGGGAGGTTTGGTAAATTTCCCGATTGTTGCCAAACTTTATGACGCCAAATACGAAGGGTAACTGAATAGCGGTGTTACCGAAAATGTCAGAAGGGAACTATTATTGTTAAAAACTTAGTGATGGCGGCATTAAATACATGTTTTAAACATGCAATAAAATACTCTTTAGACTGCAAACAACTACTGTTCCTTCCCAGAGCGTTTTCTTTTTCTTTTGATTTGGAGAAAGTAGTGTTTCACTGGCTGGGAGGTTTAGGAAATTTCCCAATTGTTGCCAAACTTTACGACGCCAAATACAGAAGAGTACGACTGAATAGCCATCACTATTTTTTTAACAATAATAGTTCCATTCTGACATTTTCGGTAACACCGAATTTTGAGGAAGTCAACTTAATAAATTTAAATTCACTTTAACCCCCTCTGAAGAAAAATTATTATATCCTTTAGTTCAAATGCGCTCCATCTTTTAAATTCCACTTAAAGTCATGTTAAAGTTTAAATCAATTCGCCAAATAAATATAAAAGACAGAAAGTTAATTCAGGAGATATTATTTAATCAAATTGAATAAATTTTCAAGGCTTAAATCTATACGCTAATTTAAACCACAAAGTAACTTTAGAGACAAAAGAGCAGCTGATCTGGAAAATGGACCTAGTGTTTTAGTTCTGCGTACAGAGTTAGGCCTTGGGTCATTCCACGTCAAATCATCCAGGGGTGTACACCATGGGTCTTCAGATTTTTATGAAACTTGGTGAGACTGTTCTACCCATGGATATAAGAATATTTGGAGATTTTTAGATTAATATATCAATTACTTTCGGAATGGCAACACCTCAAAGTTTTGTCAAAAATTTGTCGCTTAACAAAATTTGCAGATCCAGCAGACGGGCATACATCTACAATTTTTACTATAAAACAGTTATTTTTTATGCTAGAGGGGTAATTTTTTTTTTTTTTTTTTTTTGCATTTTGTTCAGAAATGTACTGTTAATTGGGTTATGTAGTTATATTTAAGATTTAAAGTAATTAAATTACCTCTAAAAATCAGTAATCAGCAAAATTGAAGATAATTTAAAGCACTGACATGGGTTCAGAAACCACCTAATGACATTTTTAGCGTTCCAAAACCACCAAAACCCATTATATTACCGAAAACTAGATTAAAAATGAGAGAAAGTGATGCAATAAAATTGGTCGGGTTTTGAGTTTTACTTAGGTTAGAGATGATTAAAATTACGTATTTAAAAAGCTACGAAATCAGTAAGAAGCTGTCTTCCACTGACCCAAACTAATACAATAACACATAGAAGCTGTTTTATAGCACTTTAAGAACATGAATAATGAATATACTGATAAGTAAAAATATTAATTTTAACATAAATATTATTCGACTACTATTTACAATGACTTCTGAAAATGGGAACTTACAACTTTGATGGGTGTTTTGTAGCTCCAGTTCAAATCCAAAGGAAAACTTCTGACGTCTAGGTGGAAGTGAATATTAGTATAATTATGGGCAGAAAGCTTCCCCTTAATAAGCTATAAATAGTTATATATTTTTAAATTACGTTTGATAGTTTTAACCAATAACTGGTTTTTCATAAGTAACTATACGTTCATAAAACAGCTCCACAAATTTCAAAACGATGTTTGATGGCCAATTGCATTAAGAAAAACATCATTTGTCCCTGTTGGAATGATTTATTTGTTTTGCCTTGACAGTCAGTCCTTTTACCATCTTTGTTACTAATTTGAGAGAAACGGAGTTCCGAGTGGAGACTGAAGAACTACAATTCAAATCAATGACATTAACTAAATGTCCGAATCTCTTATTTGTAGTTGAAAATTACGTTGCTTTGCTGACTTCTTGAATTTTAACAACTCTTTTTAAAAGTATTCCACCTTTCATTAACATTTTCCATTAATTCTGATTCGATTTTATAAAAATTACTCATATGTGATGTTTCTTCTGGAACTTCAATCAGACACAAAATATGCTGAAGGATAACAAGACGTTAACTTGTCGTTCAGGTCAATAGAAAGTTTCAGAAGGTCCATGTAGGCGCATACCATAGGCTCCCATAAGGTGGGGCAAGGGGGGGCTCGAGCCCCCCCCCCATTGGAAATTAGAACTTTTTTTGCTTTCAGTACTTTTTTTAGGAAAACATTTTTTCTTCACTCCTTAATGAATAAGTCATTAAAAATGCCAAATTTTAATAACTGTAATCAGCACTGAAATCGCTTTCAGAATTATAACATTGTGTCTCTTCCTACATTCTTACATGGAAAAACAAAGGCAGATTCGCGGGTCAACTGACGGCACATTTGCATGGGAAATTCCTCCATGTCTGCGAACTAGCAATTAAGTAAAAAAGTGGGCTGATCCGAGGATGGCAAGACAATTCGACCTTTTCTAGAATTTGGAGAAAAGAAAACTTTTTTTTCTGACACATTGCAAAATAGTTCAGGAGAGGGGGGGGGGGGGGCACGGGCCCGGTCCTGTTCTAGAGTCTTTAAAAATCATTAAATACCTTTTTGAAACTCCTTAAAAAGTGCTTCAATTATATTTCTTATCAAATAAATAAACTATGAATTAACCGAATGGCCAGAATATTATTCTCTCGTCAATCATTTTAAAAATCGTTACACTATTTCTTTTAAATGATTTTAAAGGCGTTTCATACTATTGGTCATTGTCTATTGAGTGCTGCTTCTGTCGGTGAGTTGGGAAACTGATTAAAAACAACTATGTAACTATACTGAAAATCGATGTAAGAAAGTGATTTTTGTTTATATTTTCTCCTCCCTCGCTCTTCCTCTCTGTCGATTAATGTTAATTGTTTGTTAAACTACAAAAAAAAAAAAAAAAAAAAAAAAAAATGATTGATCTTAGTTTGCAAAAGAATGCAGAACATTTATAAATTTTTTGTTTGTCTATTTTTCCAACATATTTTTGATGTCCCAATTGCCCCATACAAGGCCTCAAAATGCAGAATTTTAAAACTCTTTTTCAAAAATGTCCAAGGGACACCGGACCCGCAAAAATTGCGAATATTCTACCCCATTTAAAAGAGTTCATTGCATCTCTCTTTTAATACCCTTACCCCAATAAAGGTCAGTCCAAACAATTAGCAACAAAAATATAAATTAAATAAAAAACACACACAAGAAACAGCAAGGGGAGGGGGAATCAGTGAGAAAAAAGACTCATAACACACAAAAATGTGTTTGTTTGGTCAATGTGCGAAATGGGCCTTCTCCGAAATTTTTTTCTGGATACGGCCTTGCGACGCACATAATGCATTATCTGTAAGCAGTCAAAATATGTTTGGTAATCTCAACAACAATTAAGTCAGGGTTGGCAAAGGTGGGCCCAGCCCAGAATACCCGGGCGGGTTTTTCTGGGCGGGTCCACCAACAAAAACCCACCCGGGTTTTTGTCAAAAGTGGGTTTTTGTTAATTTCTAAGTTATCAACAAATATAGTCAATAATAATATCTCATCTAAATTATACATAAAAAATAAGTAAGAAATCAGGTTTATTTGAGATAATTTTTCTTAGAGTAATTATTTATTTTATAAAATAATTATTATTTCTTCCATTTTCAAGTCATCGTCCAGAAAATTTTCCTAGCTATGATACTACTTTTTGTTGCAAAATACTTATTATTATTATTATTATTTATTTATTTTTTGACAGCAAATTTCAAATTTAAAAAAAAAAAATTGAAAAAGAACCATTGATTAACTTCTTGTAGATGGAAAAAATTGCTTAATAAATAATTTACGATAATTTTGATTCAACACAGAAGTCAAATAATGATAAAATACTGCAATTTTTGCTTTTATTCTGGAGCAAGAAAAATAAAGTTTTGCTCTTTATTTCATCTAACCCTACTGCATTTAGTATATGATGATTTTCAAGTCCTATATTATAGAGGTACCATACCACTGACTTTAAGCACTAAACCCTTTCTTTGATTTAAAAAAAAAAAAAAAAGCGTCCCCACGCTTAACTACTGAAACATTATGACAAGCATTTAATAATAAATTTATAATTCTTGCAAAGTTCTAATGTTAACCTAGTTTTTAGATAAGATTAGTTCAAAAAAAAAATCAATTAATAGTCCCCACTCTCCCCATCTGAAATTAATCAGTTTTGGTTTAGAAAATAAGAAGCGGGGGGGGGGGGGGATTTAGACACTTCCCGTATCTCAGAAACACACCTATCATTGAGATACGCCTGAAAAAAACAATGCCATGACTAGACTTCAATATCTAGTCATGCAAATGACATGAATAGATATTGAAGCAGGCTACTTAATGAAAAACTATGATTATTTCTATTAATAAACAAGTGCAAATGGTTTTAATTTTTTACTGGTATAAATTTAAGTTTTTGAAACTTTCACCCCCTAAATATTCCTGAATTTGTAGGAAAGCCCATTTGCAACAGTTCTTCTATTTCGTAAAAGACAAGTGATAAAAGTTCATAGCTGACACCATTGTCCAAAGCTTCTTAAATATACACATTAAATATTACAATTCGATTGATGATATTATTAATTGATATTGTTAATAATTTTAATTATTAATTGATTAAATGCAATTCAGAACTTTAACTTAATAGATATATTTTTATTTGAATGAATGCATACATTATATATCAATACCGCAACCGCATAAGAAATAAAATTGTAACATACAAAAACCCAGAAAACCCCGTAAAAACCCACAAAAACCCGAGTGGGTTGGGTTTTTGTAGAAAACCCGGGTTTTTGCCAACCCTGAATTAAGTCAGAGTAAATTGCAAAAATTTATGTCTTAGCGAGTCTAAGTACTTTCATATTCTTAGTAAATCAAGCAAAAACACACACACTTATATATATATCTGTGGATTGGTTCTAAAAGGGCCAATGTCAATTTTTTCACATTCTGTGTTATTTACATCAAAAGTTTCCAATTTAGCAAAACTCTAATTCTACAAAGGCCAATGTCTAATATCAAACTAAAATTGGTTGTATTTCCATTATAATGTCAGCCAATGTCATAATATTTACATAAAATAGTAACAGGTTAAAAATTTCATCTGATAAAAAAATGTTTCTTTACACAAACAATAAACAAATGCCAAAAAATAATAATGGGAATCTAAATGTAT